>CM053792.1:418121263-418383763 GCA_028749045.1 Cupressus sempervirens
CAAGGTCAAGTGTGATAGTGTGAGCATTGTAGAAGAGGAAAAGAAGTCAGTTATTGTAGAGTAAGAGAAGGTTCCTAATCAAAGCAGTGAAGAACAATAAAGTTTTATCAGATAAGAGATCATATTAGACTAAAGAGAGGAGGTCCAACATCATCTTATCAAAGAAAACTGAGGATCGAGTAATGAATCAATTTTAACAAATTGAGTCAAGGGTAATCTCTTAACATAGTGGTCTTAATAGATCTTTGTAAATCTCTTAATCGAGTCCATACTTTTTTGTAAGTGTAAAATCCTTTCATAGGGTGAGGTCTAATAGTCTCAAATTCCTTTAATAGGGAATGCCCCTCACAAGGTAGATATGGTCAAACATTGTAAACCTAAAAAATTAAATTTATTACTACAGTAGTGAAGATTTGTGGATGCCATCCTTACCCTAGTTTTACTTTCACCTTGGAGGGTTTCTGGGTAACCATATCTTTGTGTTATGTGATTAATTTTCATGCATGTGATAGATTAGATCTACATACATCAATTTGATTTTATAAGTTATGTATGAGTAAGACATTAGATATGAAATGTTAAATATGGTGAGTGCACTATAGTATTGTGAGAAGTAAAAAGTATTACAAATCTTGATTCACCACCCCACACCTCCCCCAATCAGTATCTTGGTTTCCAATTAAGACTTCCAACAATTGGTATCAAAGCATGGTTCTCTTGAAAAGTTTAAGAACTTGGAGCTTAAATCTTGGAGATGGAGGCTTATAGATTGGAAAAAGTTATTGATAATAAGTTGATTGGCATCTATCTTATACTGAAAAAACTTGAAACAAAAAGACAAGAACTGAAGAAATCCTTGAAAAGGAGGAAGGAGTTGGTCATCCAACATAATGAGTTTAATTATTAAGAAGTTGAAACTCAAGTACTGTTTGGGGCTGGAAGTTTACATGAAAGTGATATAGAAGTTATAGATCTAATAGAAAAGAATATAATTCTAAATGAAGAAGTCAAAGGACTAAAAAGGGAACATGAGATTCAATTAGTATGGCTATGTGAAGTGACTGAGAAAAAGAAGAAAGATGAGGAAGACAAGGTTGTCGTTGAAGAAGACAAAAGGAAAATAGAAACTGGACTTGAAGAAAGGATATCTAATGTACAAAAGCTTACAAACACTCAACTTGACATGATGAATCAACCAATGCTTGCAAATCAAGATCTTAATAGAAAGGATGTGGAAATAGAAGATCTAAAATCACAAAAGGACCTATTAAAAAATGAACTAAAAACTAAGAAAGAACTTGTGGAAAGATTCAACAAGCCTAATGAAGCAATGAAATATCTTGAAGAACTTATGAAGTCATTTGGAAGCAATATTGGTTTAGGACATTCATCTACAGAGCAAGGAGAACCATCTAGGAATGGAGAACCAAGGAAAGAAAATTCAAAAAACCAATATGTTATCATCTTAGAAAATTAGTCATGTACTACAAACATCTACAGAAGTAAAAATGGTATGGAAAATCCTAAACCTAAGTTTACTAGTTATTTTTTTTACTGCAAGAAATGGGGACATCAAATACATAAAGTGTAGATCAAGAATAAAGAATACATCTACTCCACCTAGGTTTGAAGGCTATTGTTACAATTATCAAAAGTATGGACATAAAGCATATGAATGCAGATCATAGAAAAAATCCTATTGGACTAATCAAAGATAGAGCCATGCACCTAACAATGTATATTCCAAGTGTCACAAGTTTGGATATTCAAGGAAAAATTGTAGGAGCCAATTACCAACAGAAAATTATACTAACATGAAAGGAAAAGGAAAAGTGGACATTGATCAAATGAAGAAGGAGATGAATCAAACATGCAAGAAAAAGGCAGAAGATGGAAACAATGGATTTGAGATCACCCAATCCAATGGAGGAGGTGATTATATCATGTCAAACTAATCAAAGAAGGTATGTTAGGAACTGAATATTTAATGATACATCTTACATCAGTTCCAAACACAAAATGTACTAAAGTTCATATTTGCATAAGTAAAGATGCATAAGAATAGATTTATGAAAGGTCTAGTACAAAATAATAATTTATACAGATAGTATCAAACATCACTAAAATTGTCAATATTGATCGAGCATTGTAATATGGACCAAGTACTTCAAAAGCTAAACTGATGCATAGGCTGAGCTAGATGAAAGAGACTAAGCTTATAGTAAAAACCTAGTTCAAAGGCACAATATTGACCAATATAGCTAGCTTCCACCTACCTTAGTACATATCATTAATGAAGACCCTAAATCGAGCAAAAGGAAGTATATATCAAAATTTGAAGATATTATCTCATTCCTTGCATATAGAGTTTGGGAGAACAAGAACAATTTGAGAGAAAAGAGATCCTAAGGAGATTTAAGAGAAAAATTGGAATAAAATATTGAATGAGTGAAGATCTGAGTGGTGCCGAGTTATCCAAAAAGAAAAAACAAGGGTTCAAACCCTATCAAAGAAATATTGTAGCTTCATCATCCACATGAAAGAGCCAAGATTAGAGGTTGTTAACATTCAATTGGTAAGGAGTGACACATGTCCTACACCTAAATTTCATGCTATTCCTAAGATTGTGATGAAAGGTGACTCAATGGGTGCTTTATCCTTGATACCACCCAAGGTAGCCATGATACATGATGTGCAAATTTGCTACATGTGTAAGGCTAGAGAATTTGGTGAGTATGAGATTCAAGAGGCTTATGATAAATTATGTAATGAAGGAGTTTTGAAGGAGGAATTCAAAATTGTTGAGAAGAAAGGGTTAACTCATTCCCTAGAGTTTCCAAGGAATTTCAAGATTGAATGGATCAAGGTTGTACTAAGCAGGATCCATGATATGGTGCTATGGATACATGATGGACCAGTCAAGATAACCAAGAAAATGATTCAAAAGGTTACAAGTTATCCCACTTTAGATAAAAAGAAGACTATGTGATATCTGGGGCATGAGGAAATTAAGGCTAATACAAGAGTTGAGTGGAATAGATGAGGGTTATCTATCTCAAACATTTCTAATCCATTGATTGAATTTCTAGTGAGAGTAATTGCTCACAAATTCTATCAATCAGGTATATTGAACAGTCTGTCATGTATGGAAGTAGATCAGGCATGGAAGATAGTCATGAAAGATCATGAATATGATCTTACAAAGCTGTAGAAACTTCAATTGGCAAAAAATATGATATCAATTAGGAAGGCGAAAAACTCTATGTGTAAGTTTGGATCGCTTATTATGTCTATTTTCTCTTACATTCAAAAGTATTTCCTTGGTATTGGCAATATTCCTTGGGAACAAGGAAAACTAGTGAAAAGGAAAATCAATGAAGACATAACTCAATTAGGAGAGAATTTTGAAAATGTCATGGATACATATCTTGAAGAATTCAAAAAAAGAATAGAGATGAGGGTGAGAATACCCGAGGAGTTAGTAATGAAACATTACAATGATATATGTTTTTTAGTGGACATAGATAACAAATTTGTGTAGGCAATAAAGCCAAGGAAGGCATCGATAACAATATTTGACTATGAAATTGACAGTGAGATTGTAAATGCAAATATTGTTGCATTATTAAAGGAAGATATTGATATTGAAGTAGAATCATTTGGGAAATATGAAGAAGCTAAGGCAAGAATCACTAAAGATGTCAAAATAGCTTATAAGGAGAAGAAAAGAAAGAGAATGATACAAGACCCATAGGCAAAGCTAGGTACCCAAGGCAAGAGAAAGGAACCTCTATAGATTACAAAAGGTCTTGGAGAAGATGAAGAAAAAGGTAGTGGTGATGAGGAAGAAGAAGAAGAAGGATTCAAGGGTATATGCCTAGTTATTGTTACACTACCCAACAAGCAGGCTAAAGGAATTACAAAGAAGCCAGTGGTGACATCCCTCTCTCCTCCACCACCAACCAAACCAAGGACTAGGACAACAACAACTAGCATTGAGCAATCTGCAAAGCAAGGAATAGTAAAGACTATTGAGTCAAGCAAATCAAGAACAAAGTGGAAAATAGCTCAAGCCCTTTCTAGACAAACAAAGAGAAGAAGATTGATTAAGGGATCAAGCACAAGAAGAAAAAAAACTATCAATGAGGTATGTATTGACATACAAGGCTCTATTGGTTTATCTGGTTTGGATGTGTGAAATATGATATACTAAATGATGAGGACAAATCTAAAATTGAAGAAGCCATGGTGGAAATGATGGCAAGTCAAAATTTGGCTTCTTCTAAATTGGAGAACAAAATTCTAATAGATATGTATAGAAGACTTGATAGAAGGTGGCAATGAGCTGCAACTAAACAAGAGTAAGATGTAAGAATTGGTGCATTAGCCAAAATTATGTGTGATCTGTCACAAGAACAAAAAGAAACATTTTTGGAGAAATATAGGATCTGATTTGTTCCTAAGTTCATATTAATTTTTATGATTTCTCAAAATAAGATTGAAAATGTAATTCAACAGACTGAGTTACTTTGGAAAAGTATTTTTGGTCTCACAACTAAAGAAGCGACACAAGAGAAAGACATTGAGAAAGTAACTATCCAAAACAATCAAAGTGATGAAATGGGTTTAGGTGTGCCATGTCTACAAGGAAAAATCTCACCTACTCATGTTGACACCCTTGACACTCTAGTTATTGAATAAGATAATCGCTCATATGTAGACATGGAGGAGTAAGAGGTAGAGAAAACAAACAAAGACACAAGTGTAGACATTTCTACCAAAGGTCAAGAAGGATTGAATGTGTTAGGACCTCAAATTGAGGAGAATAAGAATGTGTCAAGTGTAACCATTTTTTTCTCTAACACTGATATATAGGAAAGATCGAGTGCTAATACTCCCTCACCATCTCCTAAAGTAGTGTCGAGCAGCAACACTTCATCCCTTAGTAAAAGGAAAGAAATAAAAAACTTCTCTCTAACTATTCAAGTTAGTCTAGATGAAGTTATTAAGATGCCAAAATGGGATTTGGAAAATCTCACTATTGAACAAACAATTTTGGTGCAAGAGATTTTGGTTAAAATGAAGAAACAACAAGAGCTGAGAAGAGCACATCAACAATGACGAGTATCGCATGATGTAAATGAAATTTTTGTAGAAGCATTTGATATACATAATTTTGATGGGCAAGTCACAATCATTTCCCAACTTGTAACTATTGTTGAACAAATAAGTGTTAGAGATATAGAAACAAATGAGAAATTGGTGGAGTGGTCAACCAAGAAATTTGAGAATAAGGTTGAAAGTTTCAACAACCATTGTTGAGGAAAAACTCCAATTTCAAGAACATGTACAATATACCATGGAATTTCTATAGAAAGTCCAACATTTGTACAATATTTTGTGTGATGTGCCAAGATTCATTAGTGATCTTCAGGAAAACATCCAACAGGTTTAGGCTGATATGCAGAGAACAAGTAGCATCATTTCATAGTCAGTTGAATCTAGCACAAGTCACTGTATTAAGTTATTGAATTCTTAAGGAAAATTGGTCAAGCTTTAGATAGCTGATAGAATGTTGATTTCCATCCAATTCATGTTGATACCTCATTTGGAGGTTATACAACATAAGATCTTATTAGTGAAGATCATTATCTTTTAGTTGTTGATAATTTGATTGATTTGGTAGCTAGATTGAAATTGAAGAATCACATTTTGAAATCTTTAAGAACCACTTGGGATCATGCACTTTCTATGATCAATCAAGTTCACAAACCTTTTATTGAAAAATAAGGTTTGATTCGACCCATTCAACCCCAATAGAAGACATAAGTGACAAAACCAATGGGGAAAGAATAATGAAATGATGAAAAGAGGGAATGTAATGATGATTACATATTTTGAATGGAATAATGATCAGAAGAGTCAAATTCAATGTTTAAGCATTCAAAGATCATAATTCAGAAGGGTATGACACTTAAACAATCAAACTATTTAGATCCATAAGTATATATTGTTCATTATTGGTTTATTTGGCATAAGATTTGTAGTTGTATATGAACTAATTCATAGGATTAGGGGTACTCTTATTATAATTGAAACGATAGAATCATGACAAAGTGATTTTTCCACTAATGTCAAAGCGGGAGATTTTTGATATCTCTAACTATTATATTCTATCAGTGTCAAACACTTGATCATATGCTAGGTAGAGTCATATGGTCATCACTATGATCGAGCTACTCTATATATAGGACGAGTCATGTAAAGACTTGTGTATAAAACATGTAAATGCCAAAGCCTTATAGAAGCTGACCAATTCTTTGTTTGCTAGGTATTTTCAAAGTAAGCTGAGTCTAATGTTGACTGAGTAGTTTGAGCACATTGATATCAAGTTACATAGAAGGTTTTGAGCATAATAAAGACTAAGTGTCAGTAATATATACACTGAATGCCAAGTATCAGAGATAGTAAGTGTCGAGTAAAGTAGAATTGACATTTAAGTTAGGAATGATAAAAAATTTAACACAAACCATTTTAGGCAAACATGGACAAGATATTTAATACTTGTAGAGGTTTTTACAAAGTTTATTATACATTTTATGATGTGGATCACAGATCCCTATTAACTATGATGAACCGATTAGATGAAGAGGCAAAACAAGGAAACATCTAGAAAACTCTTTACAAAATTTTTAAATTGAGCATATCTAAATCTTATCTATGCATATGGTATGGTGATTTGAAGGAGTGAAAAAGTTATTCGTGCGATCATAGAGAAAGGTCAAGGTAATAGTGAGAGCATTGTAGAAGAGGCAAAGAGGTTAGTTATTATAGAGTAAGAAAAGAGACCTAGTCAAAGAAGTGTTGGATAGGAAATTTTTATTGGATAAGAGATTAGATAAGACTGAAGAAAGAAGGTCCAACATAATATTATTGGAAAAAACCAAGGATCGGGTACTAAATCAATTTTAATAGATTGAGTTAGGGATAATATCTTAATAGAGTGGTCTTAACAGATCTTTGTAAATCTCTTAACCGAATCCATACTTTGTTGTAAGTGTAAAATCATTTCATAGGGTGAGATCTAAGAGTCTCAAATGCCTTTAATAGGGAAGAACCCTCACAAGGTAGATCACCAGATATGGTCAAACATTGTAACTCTAACAGGTTAACTTTATTATTGTAGTAGTGAAGATTTGTGGGTGTTATCCCCACCCTTGTTTTACCTTCACCTTGGAGGGTTTCTAGGTTACCAAATCTTTGTGTTATGTGATTACATTTCATGCATGTGATAGATTAGATCTACATATATTAGTTTGATTTTATAAGTTATAAAATGTTAAATATAGTGAATGCACTATAATATTGTGAGAAGTAAAATGTGTTACAGATCCTGATTCACCCCCCCCCCCCCCCATTAGTATCTTGGTTTCCAATTAAGGCTTCCAACATCTTTATTATAATACATCATTTATTTTGATCTAGAATTGGATTATGGTCTATATTTATACTAGATAAAGGTTATTGGACTCATTGTTGGTGTACATTTATGTATTGGATATATATCTTTTACCTTTAGTAGATATATGCTCGTATAATTGTAAATGATTATTTAAGTGATTCAATTTAAATGATATATCATATGACTATATCATGCTATTTTTTATTACACCACTACTACTAGTGCGAGTAAAAAGTTGGTACAAAGTCATAGTCACTTGCTTATGATATCTACAGGATGTCAGATGTTTATTTGTGCTTTGACTATTTGTACATTGAACATCTACAACTTGTATTTGGCATGGGGACATTGAGGCACTTGTACTATACTTTTGGAACTTTTGGTGCATGCACTAGGCCTTATGCTAGCTATATTGAGGAAACTAGTGCTTGTGCTAGTACCTGAGCTACTCTTTGGTTCACTTGTCACCCCTTTCTAGATGGCCATAAACTATTGGACCCCAAATTTATCCTCCATATATATTATTGCCACCTTCATCACCTATAGCTCTATCTCCTTCACCTCATAGCTTCTCCACTGGTGGTGTATGTCTTGGTACTATAAGTCAAATAGGTCAATGAGTGGCCCACCATTGTACATACACTAGTGTCATCTTTGAATCTCCAACCCCATCATGCCCTATTACCCATAAAAATGGAGAAATCCCCAACCAAGATAGTTGGATAATACAAATCATGACCCCCACTCCCATAACACATGAACTTTTTGGGACACCACTAAATATGGAAACCTTTTAGAGATAATGTCATGTATTTGTCCAAATTACCTCCACACCCTAGAGGGCATGTAGTTAAGGCAATGAATAATGTATTGAAGTAGGAGGAACACTCATCAAAAGTGTGAGGTTGGTAAGACCAATACTTAGAGGATTAGAGACTTGTGTAGAAATTATTATAAGAGGCATCACATAAGTGAGAATTCTAGGAATAGAGGTTAAAATAGGAATGGAATTTTTAATGATTATGTAAGGAGGAGTGTAATATCCTAGCTCTTGAGAATATTTTGTCAAACACTTAACATGAGTATTAGTAAGGTGAGATACACCATGCAAACTAGAATAATTTTTTTTCCTGAGATCATAGTGTAGTAGTTGCTAGGATTGTAATAGGGATGTTCAATGTTTGAACCACATAAAGTGTAATCAAGTGAGAGAGTCTATGTTGGGCACAAGAGTTGGAAGTAATTGTTGTTCAACATAATTCTTGGTTCAAATCTCACAAGAATTGCACTCAACATATGCTTGGGATGGGAGTCAAAAGTAGTCATCTTTTAGCATAACAATCATGAGAATCGAAAAGAATCATTGATCGAGGTGTGCACTATGCCATGCAAATGAAAAGGAAGATAATGATGTTCACATTGATCCAACTATTAGACCCTCACTGGCCTTGGAGTACTCAAAGACCTTGAGCTAAACCTATTGTGGCATTAAATTTTTACAAAATTTAGAGTCCCATATTCTAATTTAAGAAGAAAATTTGCCCATTCAATCATATGCAAGCATATTCTTACAAGTTTAACTCTCATATATCAAGCGATCAAATTCAAGGTATGTAGCTATTAAAAAATACTCAATCGCTCTAGGTACATTCTTTAGGATTTGAACTTCTATACATTCTATTGTTTATATATCACTTATATATGTTAAAATTTAAATTTAAAGCATATTCTTACAAGTTTAACTCTCATATATCAAGCGATCAAATTCAAGGTATGTAGCTATTAAAAAATACTCAATCGCTCTAGGTACATTCTTTAGGATTTGAACTTCTATACATTCTATTGTTTATATATCACTTATATATGTTAAAATTTAAATTTAAATTTATCTAACACTACATTGTCTACATTCTCAAATTGAACATTACTAATGTGCTTACAAGCTAATGTCTTCCTTCCATAAAGTTATCACATAAAAAGAATTCATAAAATCCTCACATTAGCGCATCACACTCTCCTAATATAAGTATAATATCCCCTTCATTATTTTAAAATAAAAATTTAAGATGTGGCCATATCATTCCTTATATGAGAAATAATTTTGTGATTTATTTGAAAATGTATTTTCCTTGAAAGTTTGAATTTTCAAATAAATCTAGAGCTATATTAAAGGTTAATGATATTGTTAAATCACATTCCCTTATATTATTTGACTTTTAAACACATTTGTAAATCTAAGTTAATAACTATAAGCATTCCTTTTTAATATAAGATCTACCTCTAAATCCAAATTCCCAAAGGAGAGATCCAAATTGATTAACTAAAAAGGCTAATGCACAAAAGAATTAATTTGTGGAGAATATGAATAGAGAAGAAAACCTTATATCTTGTTTTAAAGTATGTATTGAATTGAAAACTAATGCTAACCTTAAAGTAGAGTGAATATGGAAAATGTTGTTTTCTAATGTCTTTATATTGTTTTAGAAAATTCTGCAACCAGATTTGGACTAGAAATGCAGAAATAGAGAAAACCTATAAATCTTTTGTCTTTCTAAATGAGGTCAACCTTGACCCAAAGATGAGGTAAGATCTTACCCCTTTATTTTTTTCCTTGACCTACACTACTCTGATGGAAATTTTGTTTGCAGATCTCAAAAGTCTGTTGAAAATGATACTCAAATCTACACTAATATTCATTATCCCGCACCTACTCCTACAAGAAAATGTTCTTTTTTGTTGGATGAGGGGGTTTCCTCAGACAAAACCTAGTTTGGAATTAACCTTTAAAAATGGAATTGAAATTGCAATATAGATAAACAAAGTAAATGGAACTATTCACCTTGCTTATGTTGAAATCCTTATAGAGGATTTGAATCCTTGAATCCACAAGTATGGATGCTCCAAATAAATGTAGAATTGAATGTAGGATGTCTCAAATAAATTGAATTAGATCTTCAACACCAATCTTGAATGGATTCTTGAATAGAAAGAGGCTTGAATAAATGTGGATGTTAGAATCTTCAACAAGAGGGCTTCAAAGAGATTGAATCCCTCAATAGCTATCAATGAATCTCCTTGATGAATTGAATGCTTGAATGCTTGGATACTTCAATACTTGAATGCTTTCCTTCTCCTTCATTGATAAATTTATTTCACTTGTGCTTGAATTCAATGGAAGGCATATGCTTGATCATGAAAAATATATCTCTGGATTCCTCACGAAAAGTGGATGTGATAATGAGAGAGAAAGGCTTCCTTTTATAGTAATCTAGGACACAAAATTCTAGAGATGCTAACATAGGATAGTTAAATTCAAATTAAGCCTTAACCCCTAGAAATGAACCTAAATTAAATACAATTTAAGAGTTTACCATTTTGAAATCTAAAACAACTATCTCAAAAGCGGGAAATGAAACTTTTCAAAGCCTGATATCTCAAAACCTCTGGAACTTGAAATTTGGACCTAGGGTCAAGGTTGAGGTTGACTCTAACCTAGGTAAAGATCAAGGTCATCCTTTACCTAGGTCAAATTTGAGGTCGACCTTGACCCAAAAGGTCATTTTTGACCTAGAAGGTCAAAGATCTCAGACCTTTAGAAAAGGCTGCTAGAAAAGAGCTAGAAATAGGAGAAAGAGAAGAAAAACAAGGGAAAAAGCCAAATCCAATAAAATAACCATTCAAGGCACTTGACATGACCCTAGACCACATTCTTGGAGGGTTAAACTAGTCCTAAATGGAAGTGCTTTCATTTTTTGACAATACATTTAGCCCCCACTTTAACAAGAGTATGGATTTGATGAAAACTCTTGGTAAAGGAGATAGTAATGAAAAGATAATATTATTAAAATAAAAGGGACAAAAGAAACTCTCAAGCCCCTAGGGACTCAAATCTTGATCAACTCCAAGATCATAATAAGAGAGACATCTCTAGAAAAGAGAGAAAGAGAGAGAGTGTGATTACCTCGCCCAATGAGAACGTATGTCCCATTGTGAACCACACAAGGAAACAACACAATTGGAAAGACATAATTGAACTGCCTAATGAATATGGCTACTCACTAGTCAACCCATCAAAGATTTAGCCTTAGGATTATTCTATTCCATAAGAGTAAAACCAAAAGAAAAAGAGATCTAGCCTTAAGTACACCTTCAACCTCAAGGGATCAATTTTTTTGAAACTGGAGGGATCAAGAGATCCTATAAAAATAAAAATTTATATTTTAAGGATTAGTCACTAATCCATAAAGGGGGAGAAGTACCTTGAAAAAAATATGTATATTGAAAGTGTGTGTGTGCAATAAGTGAGCAGAGTGTATGCCCCCACATTAAAGTCATTGCTAACAAGAGTAATAACTTGAACGAAAACATAAACAACTCTACTGATTTTGCTTCCACTACAAGATGCCTACAAATGAAGACAAATCAAGGGAAATACCACATAAACATACAAAGAACATAGAAGGGACCTACCTTCCATGGGGTCAATATGATCATACATAATATATATATATATATATATATATATATATATATATATATATATATATATATATATATATATATATATATATATATATATATATATATATATATATATATATATATATATAAAATATTATTGCAAATGAATTGACATCATTCCCCAATGAAAGTAGAACTACAATAACAATGGAGAAAAGAACATAGAAGAGTTATAATTAAGAATCTTTTTAGACCATGAAATGGAGACCAAAAAGAACCAGTGCTACCAAGTCATAAATCCAAGTAGGTTACACAAGGAAACTTTTACAAACAAAAGAACTAGTACAATATAAAATGAAACAACATATAGAAGAAAAATAGATATACATACAGGAGTAGCACAAAAAATTCAATTCCTTTATCACCTTGCACCAATAGAGAAACAAGGATTGTCGAAAAGAATCTAACAAACATTTAGCAAATACATTTCGGGAGAAGCATTGTACAACAAACAAATAGACAAAAGGCTATCATGAAGGCCTAGGCAATCAAGTGTGCCACCTACTCTCCCTGTCTTGTTTTATATCATTTAGGGAATGTAGGTAACTTGTAAGAGGGACTATATCCAACACAGTAAGAATGATAGCTAGTTCCAAATAAGGATCCTCTTGGGAATCATCATGTTTGATACTAGGTGTAATTATCAATTGTGATGAAAGGATTTTAGGTAAATCAACATCAATTTCAATAGTCTTATATTCATCATTAACATCATCGACATTATCAAGAGTATCTTCTTCATATAGACTAATGACAATAGGATCTAAGATACAAATAAAATCATCATAATCTTGCATCTTAACCTCATTGTTAGCATTAACTTCTTCTAACACATCATGCATAGATTGATCAAACTAAGGTAAAGAACGTTGAATAATAGAAGTATGAGCCTTAGCTTGAGCACAACATTCTTTAGAAGATTGATTATATTTTGACTTGTTTGAAACATGTTGAGAACTAGGAGGAAAAACTACCAAATCCTTCATAGATTCTATAGGAGGATTAATAGGATTCTTAGGAGATTGACAAGAAATAGTAGGAGCTTAAGTAATAGAACCAAAAGCCATAGATAAAGGAGGTATGGAAGGTGTAGGAAAAATACCATGATTAAGAGGCATTCTTAACTCAAGAATATTGCGATGCTTATAGGTTTGATATGGGGGGAAAAGATTATCAGGTCAAGAAGAACATGAATTAAGTATTGAAGGCCAAAAGAAGTCAAGTGTAGCACAATCCTTGGGCCTAGAAGGTTAATATAAACTATGGTTAAACATCTTCACTTCTTTATTATTAATGAAATTAAGAAATGAATAGGAGAAACAACAACATGCATGGCATTCAATGAAGGCAACCCAAGCTTAACTTGAAATTGATAGGAACTAGGAACAACAAAAAATGTATTGTTCACGATTTTAATACAAAGTTCAAATGAAAAATCAATAGAAAAAAATAATGGATAAAGAAAACCATTATAAGTTTGAATTTACACATCAAATGTATCATAAGAATCACATTGTAAGAATTTCATAAAAGGGTATGTGCAAGATCATGGTCAACCAAACTATGGCCTTAAGTGGCAATGAAAAACCAGCAAATCAGGATTATGTCAACTCGACACAAAATTTCAAAGTGGTTCTAGACTTTAGAAAAAAGTTGTAAGAAAATAATCTGTAGGAAATTGAATGTAGTTTCTAAACTACTAGGCCTTATCTGGAGAAAAAATATTTGATTGGTCAAAAGTTTGGATTTTAATGCAGTACTACAAAGATTTTAGGGTGAAAATAAAAAGGTGTATGTCTGACCACCTTAATCAAAATCAAATGATAATATTTTTAAATATAATTATAGATATAAAAGGTAGACTCATGCTTGGATGTGACACATATTTTTGGGTATTTTTATTCCAAATAAATAATTAAATATGAATTTTCTACTAAAATTTTTTTAGAAAAAAAACTCTCATGTCTGATGACCTTAGCTAATTGAAAAATTTACCAAATTAATTTTTTTCCCTTCTACTAGGTGAAGCATAGCATGTGATGCAACTTTTGGATATAAAAAATGTTATACTATTTGAAAGTTATAGCTATTTTACAATTAGTATGTCAATCAACACTTTATAATCATCTTCATTGAAAATTAACTAATGAATACTCATTGAACTCAAAATTTAATAGGAATTATATCAATGGAATCTCGAGAGTGCTATAAAAAAACTCTTTTTGTTTCATTCAATTTTGATGAAAGTAACATTGTCAAATGGCTACCCGAAGTCTAAGTGTCAGTGAAACCTTTCTCAAACATGTTTTTTGGGTTGACCAATAGGCTTGGTAAATATCAACCTAATTGGATACACAAAGTCAAATCAAGTATCCGATTTGAAATTATATATCCAATATGAAATCAAGTATCTGATTACTGCAAATTTTCAATTGAGAATTTTGGAGGAAAATTTGAGAGGAAAGTTTTGGAGGGAAACTTTAGAGGGTTTTAGAAGAAAATTTACTTTGGGAAAGTGTGGGCATTAATATTATTATTACATACCATTATGATTATTATTATTAAGTATTATTTTTATATATGAATATAAATATTATTATACATAGTAATATGTATGATTATTATTATTAAATATAATATAGTAATATATATGATAAATAATAATATTATTAAATATAATAATATGTATGGTTATTATTATTATTAAATATATATTCTAGTAATATATATGATTATTAAATTTTTATATAATATAACAATATATTATTATTATTATATTAAAATATACAATATTATATTATTATTAAATATAATATTGTCATGAAATGTATTGACCCGTCTCGATGCATTTCATGACAACGTATGTCCCTAGCGCCCCTAATGATCCCTTTCGATGCATTCCCAATGGGTCCCTAAGGGTCCTAGGGCCCCTAAGGACATATGTTGTCATGAAATGTGTCGAGAGAGGTCATAGGTTAACCTGTGATACTTCTCAATGCATTGGAACCAACCAAATGGGTCCCTAGGGGTCCTAGGGCCCTTAGCGACATATGTTTTCATGAAATGTGTTGAGAGGGGTCATAGGTTAACCTATGACCCCTCTCGATGCATTGGAACCAACTAAATGCATCCCTAGGGTCCTTCAGACCCCTAGGGACATACATTGTCATGAAATGTGTTGATAGGGGTCATAGGTTAAACTATGACCACTCTCAACACATTAGAACCAACCAAATGTATCCTTAGGGGCCCTAGGGCCTCTAGGAACATACATTGTCATGAAATGTGTCAACAAGACCTATGATCCCTCTTGATGCATTAGAACAAACAAAATGCATCCTAAAGGGTCCTAGGGCTGCTAGGGATGTACATTGTTATGAAAAGCATTGATAGGGGTCATAGGTTAACCTATGACCCCTCTCAACACATTGGAACCAACCAAATGTGTCCCTAGGGGCCCTAGGGACATATGTTATCACGAAATGTATTGAGAGGGGTCATAGGTTAGCATATGACCCCTCTTGATGCATTGGAACCAACCAAATGCATCTTTAGGGATCCTAGGGTCCTAGTTATATAGTTGTTAACCTATGACCCCTCTCGATGTGTTGAAACCAACAAAATGCGTCCCTAGGGGGCCTAGGACCCCTAGGGACATGCATTATCATGAAATGCATCAAGAGGGGTCATAGTTAACCTATGACCCCTCTCGATGCATTAGAACCAACCAAATGCATCCCTAGGGGTCCTATGGCCCTTAGGGACATACGTTGTCATGAAGTACATAGATAAGGGTCATAGCTTAACCTATGACCCCTCTCAACGCATTGGAACCAACCAAATATGTCCTTAGGGGCCTTAGGGCCCCTAGAAACATATGTTGTCATGAAATGCACCGATAGACCTATGACCCCTCTTGATGTATTAGATCTAACCAAATGTATCCCTAGGGGCCCTAGGACCCCTAGGGACATATGTTGTGATAAAATGCATCGATAGAGCTCATAGGTTAACCTATGACCCCTCTCAACACATTGTGACCAACCAAAAGCATCCCTAGGGGCCCTAGGACCCCTTGGGACATATGTTGTCATGAAATATGTTGAGCGTGGTCATAAGATAACCTATGACCCCTTTCAATGTGTTCCTAGGGGTCTTAGAGCTCTTAGGGACATACATTGTCATGAAATACATTGATAGGGGTCATAGGTTAACCTATGAGCCCTCTCAATACATTAGAACAACTAATTGCATCATGAAATGCATTGAGAGGGGTTATAGGTTAACCTATGACCCCTCTAGGCACATTAGAACCAACCAAATACATCCCTAGGGATCATAGGGCCCCTAGGGACATACATTGTCATCAAATGTGTCGATAGGGGTTATAGGTTAACCTATGACCCCTCTTGACACATTGGAACCAACCAAATGTGTCCCTAGGGGTCCTAGAATTCCTAAGGACATACATTATCATGAAATATGTTGATAGGGGTCATAAGTTAACCTATGACCCCTCTCAATGCATTCAAACCAACCAAATGTGTCCATAGGGAGCTAGGGCCCCTACGGACATACGTTACCATGAAATGCATCGACAGAGGTCATTTTTTAACCTATGAGCCCTCTCGATGCATTGGAACTAACCAAATGCATCCTTAGGGGGTCTAGGACCCCTGGGGACATACATTTTCATGAAATGCATTGAGAGGAGTTAACCCTACACCTATGACCCCTCTTGACGCATTAGAACCAACCAAATGTGTCCCTAGAGGTCCTAGGGTCCCTAGGGACATACGTTGTTGTAAAATGCATTGAGAGGGGTCAAATTTTAACCTATGACCCCTCTCAATGCATTAGAACCAACCAAATGCATCCCTAGGGGTTGTAGGGCCCCTAGGGACATACGTTGTCATGAAATGCATCGAGAGGGGTCATTGTTTAACCTATGACCCCTATTGATGCATTAGAAATAACCAAATGCATCTCTAGGGGCCCTAGGGCCCCTAGTGACATACATTTTCATGAAAGGCCCCTAGGTACATACGTTATCATGAAATGCATCGATAACCTATGATCCCTCTTGATGCATTAGAACTAGCCAAATGTGTCCCTAGGGGCCCTAAGATGCCTAGGGACATATGTTGTCATGAAATACATCGATAGGGCTCATAGGTTAACCTATGATCCCTCTTGACATATTAGAACCAACCAAATGTTTCCCTAGGGGTTATAGGGAACCTAGGGACATAAATTGTCATAAAATGCATCAATAGGTCTCATAGGGCATATATTTTCATGAAATGCATCGATAGGGGTCATAGGTTAACCTATGACCCATTTTGATGCATTGGAACCAACCAAATGTGTCCCTAGGACATACATTGTCATGAAATGTGTTGATAGGTATCATAGGTCAACCTATGACCCCTCTTGACACATTGGAATCAACAAAATGCATCCCTAGGGGTCCTAGGGCCCCTAGGTACATACGTTGTCATGAAATGTGTCAACAGGGGTCATAGGTTAACCTATGACCCCTCTCAATGCATTGGAACCAACCAAATGTGTCCCTAGGGGGCCTATGACCCCTATGGACATACGTTGTCATGAAATGCATAGAGAGGGGTCATAGGTTGGTCATAGATTAACCTATGACCCCTCTCAATGCATTAGACCCAACCAAATGCATCCTTAGGGGTCTTAGGGCCCCTAGGGACATATGTTGTCATGAAATGCATCGAGAGTGGTCATAGGTCATAATAATAATAATAACAATAATAATATATGTTGTTTATAATATATTTAATAATTATAGTAAAAATCAAAATAATATAATATTATAACCATATATATATATAATATTTATAGGTCATAATAATAATAATAACTTATATTACATTATTATATATAATATAATAATCATATATATATATATATATAATATTTATAGATAATAATAATAATAACATATATTATTATACTTTTAATAATAATATAATTTAATATGATATAATAATAAGATATAATAACAATTGTAAATAAATCATATGTAATAATAATCCTATATATATAAATCATACATAGTAACAATCCTATATATATTAATCATCATATATTTAACCATACATAATAATATTCCTATATATATATATTAATCATCATACATTGCACATAATTCCCACCAAAATTTGGGCATCAATATTAGATATCTGATCCAAAATCGAATATTTGATTTATTATCAAATATCTGATCTTAGATCAGATACCTGATTAAATTTCCATGATTTTTCCAACATATTCTATGTCATTGCAGACTCGACAACATCGCTTTGACAACATCGCTTTTTTTGGGCCATTTTCATGAGTTTTGGGAAAAATGACATTTTGAGGCCCAAACAATCGAAAAAGTTGGATAATATATCATTAGATGTCTGATATTGTCATCTGAATGGGGAGTAGTAGTCATCGAAAGGCTAAACAGAAGAGGAAGCTATCCAATAAAGACATTGCGACATATAGGGAAAGGGACAAGGTAAATCATAGAAGAAAAAGATAAGGTATATTAAATGTGAGTCAAGTTGGCGATGCATTGGTCGAAGGTGAAATCATAGAGTTAGATAATGAATATGTGTAGTTGGGGAATGAAAATGTACCAATTGATAATGATAATGCCGAGATTGAAAATTTAGAGAATGAAAATTTGGAGGATGAAATGCTACTAGTTCACAATGTAAATTGCATGATTGACCATGCCAAACATGACAATGTATATGAACCTTACATATCTCCTGATTACAATCAAGATGAAGGTTCTAGAACACTAAAATGGATAATAGAAATTGATGAAATGATTATAGCCAATTTGGAAGGGAATAAATAAAAAAGAACCATTTGATTATGGGCTTCAAGACTATATAAGATGTTTTTTGGAAACAAGACAGTGGTGAAGCAATGCTAACTTTTTATGCACTTATTAAAGATGCAAAAGATGAGACCTATGATTTCCAAATTGAAGATTCATGTCAATAAAAAAAAGAAAGAAATGTCATTATTGTGAAGAATCATTTTAATGCTCTCAATAGCATTGAGAAAAATAGCAGGAAGAAGGATAAGAGAGTTTCTTGAAGGGTTATTACAACCTCTTTGATAAGTCATCATTTGAGAAAGGCTAGGTATATAAGAAAAACATGTATTGACTTGAACATAAATTGTACAAATTTGAGAAGAGCACTTAGTAGATGAGAGAGAATTGATGATCCTCTTCAAAATGAAACATGGGGTTTTGGTGGGAGACTTCCACATTTTGATAAGAAGCTATCTAATGATGTGAAGGAAAAAATTACACAAATTTGACACTCTAGCTCAAGAGTATCACCCAATGCTAAAGACATGTTAAAGTTGAGAATTGGCATTAGAGACCACACACCACATCCTAAACATTATTTGGAGGTAAGTCAAACTATGTTGTTCAAATAATTTAGAGAGTGTCATCCAAGTCTTCATATATCACAAAGGGCTTTTGACTCTTTGAAGCCATTTTATTGTGTGCCACTTAAAATTTGTAATACATGTTGTTACAAATATCATGTCGAGTTTTCTATACACCATGAACTATTATGATCCATTGTTGTACTTTCCATAGTAAAGAAATGTTGAAGAATTGTGGTGCTAGTGGGCTTCCAAATTCATCAAGAGACTTGCTAGATCAATTTTCATATCATAGAGTTGATGGTTGTTTCTTTTATAGAAATTCTTGCTTAAACGAGAAGTTTTTAGAATGTGGTGGCTTATCCAAGTTTGACACATGTTTCCATGAGGGGTGCGAACAAGATCTTGGAAAGACAATAGTGAAAAAAAAGGTATATGAAATAGTGAAATACACATTGAAGAGTTGGGGTGAGCACTCTAGATGTTAATTGGTTGCAAAAGAAATTAGTGTGGCTAGTTTTATTTCAGATTTCAAGACAAATCTTTTCTACAAGTATGCAAGACATGGTCACCAGTCTTAGTGGTTGGATCAACAATTTAGAATGTGTAAAGAGACTTTTCCCATTCACACTATTATATCACTTGTTGACTTTTCTGAGAACTACACATTGTAACCTCAAAATGAGACACAATCTCAGTATTACAACTTCATTTAGATTGCTATTTTCATCCACATAACATATAGACATGCCTTTGATAGTGCATAAGATAATAAAAAGATTATTAGAGAGTATCATTTTTATATGAGTGATGATAGATCTCACTCTCACTTTTGCAACTTTTTCTTGCAAAGTGAAAATGAGTGCAAAGAGTTAGATAGGGGTTTGAGCACGACCGTACAAGGTTGGAAACACCTATATAAGGTGTGAAATGATAGAATGCATTAATGAAGCTAGTTTACATAATGATAGAATGCATTACTCAATGGTTGGATTGAGGAAATGAAGTATGGGTCAAAAGTTATGAATGTTTGTGTTTGGGTCTATACAAAAGACAACAAGAAAGTATGTTTTGGATGATTTGGTTCCTAAGTTTTTTTAAGTGGATCAATATGGGTAATCTAATCAATGTGAGAAATTTATAGATGTTATTCATATGGATATGGTATTGGGGAACTAAGTTAAAAAGGTTTGATCCAATCAAGTCTCTTAAGTTGGGATATTTTGAGGTTATGTTGAAATTGAAAAGTTGTAGTATGATGATAGTAACAAAGTGTAGGGATATGTAAGAAATGATAATATTGAGCAAGGAATGAGAAGCAATCCAAGTAAGTTAAGTGTGAAACAATGTTACCATAAGATAAGCAAAATCCAAGAACATACACCAAGATGGTTCAACAATGGAGACAAGGATTTATAAGGGGAAAGCAAAGAAAACCCCTTGTGAGTATTATGAATGAAGGCAAATGCCTAGAGAAGAGAGAGAGAGAGTGTTGGAGCAAAATAGCTCAATACAATAACATCAAAGTGATAAGAGTGTGTAGAAGAAAGAAGGAGGAACATCTCTTGTATAGAGATGAGAGAGGAGTTGCATTTGTAACTCCCATTTCTATGAATGCCACATTCATAATAGGTGTGTGCAAAGTGTCACAATCCTCTTAAGGAGGATAAACTAAATAAAGAAATAAACAAGAGTTGTCCTTACATGTGGAATAAAGGAAAAACAATGACATGTCCTCCACATGTGTACAAGAGGACAAACTACATTTAGGGACCCTTGGAATATCCCAATTAATATATCCAAGGAAAGATTAACCTTTCTAACACCCCCCCTTAATCTTTACTTGGGGAGTTTACATGAACGGGTTGTAAACCCAAATTTTTACAATGGAACTGAAATCTCTCTTTAGAAAGTGGTTTGGTTAAAATATCAGCCACTTGATCTTCTCCTTTACAATAAAGAAGAATAATTTTCTTATCTTCAACTTGTTCTCGAATGAAGTGATGATGAAGTGAAATATGTTTGGTTCGTGCATGATAAACTGGATTCTTTGCCAAGGCAATAGCACTTTGATTGTCACAATGTATAGGTGTAGGTGATTGTTGAGGTAGACCCAAATCTTCAAGAAGTCTTCTAATCCACAAAGCTTCTTTAGCTGCATTGGTACAACCTTTGTATTCAGCTTCAGTGGAGCATAGGGAAATAGAGTGTTCTTTTTTGCTTTTCCAAGAAATTGGACCCGAGCCAACAAAGAAAAAATAACCACAAGTGGATTTCCCATCATTGGGATCTCCACCTAGATCGGAATCAGTATAGCCATGTAAAATAAATTCAAAATTTGCATCATAAAATAATCCCATATTAATAGTTCCTGTAATGTACCTTAAGATGCGTTTAGCAACTTTAAAATGAGTTTGTTGAGGTTTAGACATAAATCGAGAAACTAAACCAACACTATAAGCAATATCAGGTCTAGTAAGAGTTAAATAATTTAAACTTCCTACCAACTATCTATATAAGGTTTCATCAACAAAAGGAGTATTCATATCATTCATTAATTTAGTTCCTAATTCCCATGGAATTGAAACATGGTTAGAGTCATTCATCTTAAATTTTTCTAAAAGATCATAAGAATACTTGCTTTGAGAAACAAACATACCTTTAGGAGTTTGAAAAATTTGCATACCTAAGAAATAATGTAAGATACCTAAATCTGTCATCTAAAATTTCTGTTTAAGTTGGAATTTGATATCAGAAATCAAAGTGTCTGAATTAGAAGTGAGTATTAGATCATCTACATAAACAATAACAATAATAATGTCATCGTTAGTATGTTTAATATACAAATTTGGATCATTCTGACTTCTAGCAAAACCTTGAGAAATAAAGAAAGAATTAATTTTAGAATACCATTCTCTAGGTGATTGTTTAAGACCATAAATAGATTTGTTCAATTTGCAAACCAGATTTTCACTACCTTTCTTAACAAATCCAGGAGGTTGAGCCATATAGATTTCTTCATGTAACTCACCATTTAAGAAGGCACTTTTAACATCCATTTGATGAATGGGCCAATTCATTTTAGATGCTAAAGCAAGAATTAATTTGATAGTAGGCATTTTAGCAACAGGAGCAAAAGTTTCATTATAGTCTAATCCTTCAATTTGGGAAAAACCTCTAGCAACTAGTCTAGCCTTGAATTTACTAATTTCATTATTAGTATTCAATTTTGTTTTGTATAACCATTTACATGAAACTATATTCTTTCCATGAGGTAACTTGACTAAGTCCCAAGTTTGATTAGCAATTAAAGAATCATATTCCTCTTGCATGGCTTTCTGCCAATGAGGTCGAGAGTTAGCTTGATCAAAAGACTTAGGATCGTTAGAATTCATAATAGTAGTCATCAAAGCATAATTACAATAATTAATCCTTCTATGTTTAATTCCACCTGATCTATAAATATAATCATCAGCTTCATTGATTAAGTTTTGAGCCCATTTAGGTTTACATTTAGTTGTGATGGAATTATCACTAGAGGAAGAATCATTAGTAATAAAAGTATCATTAGTATCTACTTGAATATCATGAGGTGTAGGTGAAGAAATAATAGGTGGTACTTGATTTGAAGGGTTAATAGGAGGAGTAGGGTTAAGAGAAGGAGGTTGGTCCTCCACAAGCACAATTTTAGTGCCACTAAATTCTGCATCATGTGTAGTAGAGCAATCATGAACTCCATTTTCTGCAATACAAACATCTCTAGCAACTTGAACTTTGTTAGTAGTGGAATCATAAACACGATAACCCTTAGTGTTTTCTTCATACCCAACAAACATATAAGGAGATGACTTAGCATCTAATTTATGCCTTTTCTGTTTAGGCGTATGAACATAAGCAATAGAACCAAATATCTGTAGATGATGTAAATTAGGTTTCCTACCAGACCAAGCCTCTTCTAGAGTGATAGCCTTGAGAGCTTTGGTAGGAGTCCGATTAAGAATATAAGTTGCACAAAACATGGCTTCAACCCAAAATTTATAATGTAGATTCTTAGCATGCAACATGCTTCTAGCCATTTCAACAATGGTCTGATGCTTTCTTTCTGCCACACCACTTTGTTGTGGTGTATAAGGAATAGTAAGCTCATGTTTAATTCCACATGATTTCAAATAAGAATGAAAAGCATTATTCACATATTCCTTCCCATTATCAGTTCTAAGAATTTTAAGTTTAAAACCAGATTGCCTTTCAACACATAACTGAAATTCAATAAATATATCAAGAACTTGATCCTTGCTATGCAAAAAATAGATCCAAGTTCATCTAGAAAAATCATCAACAAAGGTAAGTTCATACCGAGAACCTTGGATGGAGTTATTCTCCATGGGGCCCAAAAGGTCACTATGGACAAGATGCAACTTATGAGTTGCCCGCCATGATTTTCCACTTGGAAAGGGTTCCCTATGCATCTTACCACTCATACAACCTATACAGGCAATCTTGGAAGGTATAATGTGAGGCAAGCCATCAACCATATTATGCTTTTGCATGAAAGTAATATAATCAGAATTTAAATGTCCAAGTCTTTCATGCCATATATTGAAGTCAATAGAAGTATGTAGTGAATATCGTGAAGTAGCAAATTCATGGAATTTAAACAAATTGTCATTATCCATTTTAGCATGAGCAATCACTTTTAGAGTTTGAGGATCTATGATATAACATGTATCTTTGTAGAATTCAACTTTATAGTCCTGACATAATTGTGAAACCGAAAGCATATTAGTTTTCAAGTTAGGTACATATAAAACATCATGCAATTTACCATCAGGAATAGTAACATCACCTAGTCCTTCAACTTTACAAGTTTGATTATTAGCTAACTGAATAGGAATGTTAGCAATATCAGGTTGTAAAGAATCAAAAATTTCTTTATGAGAGGTTACATGTTGTGATGCACCACTGTCAACAATCCATTCTAAAGGTCTACAAAGATTAAAGCTACAAGTAAGAGCATGACGAGGATTAAAACCAATAGAGTTACCTTTTTAATGATTTGAGTTTTGATTATTGGTACTATTATTCATAGGTTTTTTATCATTTTTCTTTTTTAAAACAGTTATTGACAATATGACCATCTTTGCCACAATAAGAACAATGAGGTTTGGGATTGGAATGATTCTTTTGATTATTAGTATTATGAGTGTTATTATGATAATTGTTATTATTATTATATTTCGCATGAAATTTATTGTTAGAATTATTTGAATTAGTATTATATTGTTTGTGATTATGATTATTATTATTGGAACGAAAATTATTATTTGAATTTCTAGACACAAATGCATGTTCAGTTGATTTAAGGGTACCGAACTGAATTAGCTTAGCTTCTTCCTATCTTAATAAAGTTTGAAAAATAACATAAGTTAATTGAGAAGTTAAAGTAGGAATAGCAAGCTGTGCATGAATATTAGTTATAAACTGTTGAAACTGTCTAGGAAGACATTTTTTAAGAATAAGATGAATTAAACGAATGTCCTCTAATTGAACACCTAAGGCCATAATTTGGCTTTTAAGAGAATCAAATTTTAAGAGAAATTCATCCATACTTTTAAAATCTGCATACCTGAGATCTTCAAGTTGATCCTGCAACTGTATTTTGCGGTATTCATCTCCATTGTCATACTTGGTTTTCAAGATGGACCATGCATCGTGAGCTTTAGAATAGTGAGCAATTAATACATATAAATCTGGAATAATGGAAATACCAATTAACCCTAAAGCTTCTTTATTTTTAGCTTTCCAAGTATCTTTCTCGTCTTGGGTAGCCGCTGAACCGGGTTCAAGAGAAGGGTCAATGGCTATTTCGAAGAGGTGTTTAAAACGAAAAATAAATGAGATATGAGTTTGCCAAGAATGATAATTAGAATAATTAAGTTTTATTTTTGGAATTAAGGTTGACATGATTAGAAGAAAAAAATTCCTTAATTTGAAAATCAATTGAGAAAAAAAAATTTTGTTAATGAAAAGAAAAAAAATAATTTTGTTTTTTTTAATATATAAAATTAAGAATATATTTTTTTAATTATGGATTTGAAAGAAAACAAAAAAAATTTATAAAATTAAAATTTTTATTTGTTTAAAAAAAATGAATAAAAAAAATGTGATATAAAAAAAACGTTATAAAATTTTTGTTTTAATAAATAAAACAAGTTTTAAAAAAAAAAAAAAAAAAGTCAAAGGGTAGGCGGAGATATATATTTAAAAAAATGCAGTGCAAGTGGAGCGGAGCGCAGGCGGCGGCTGCCGCGTGGCCAGAGGGCGGAGGAGGTTGGTCGGCCCTGGTCGGTGGAAAAGGGCAGGGTTTCAAATTTTTTAAAAAAATGGATCAAAGTGGATAGGGATGCTGGCGTGGCTGCGCAGGCGGCGGTTGCCGCGTGGCCTGGACGCAGGCCACGCCTAAGGGTTTACCCCAAGTGTGAAGGGGGGCGGCGGAAGCGGGAAAAAAAAAAGATAAACAAACACCGATAGAGTTAATGTGCAGGAATGGACACAGGGTTTAGGCAGTGTTGACAGCGAGCGACGGTGTTGAGGGTGCGTGGCAGTGCTGAGTGCCCGCGGCGGCGTGAGGCGGTGTTGAGAGTGCGTGGCGGCGCTAAGTGCCCGCGGCGACGTGAGGCTAGCGCACGGCGGTGTGCGGGTGGCGCGACCGCCCACAAAAGTGTAAAGAAGAAGATTCGCGCTATGCGCGATTAAAACATGAAAAAATATAAGAAATTTAAGCAATTAAAATAATATGTAAGAGATGATAATAGAACAATATATTAGAAGTTTTTTTTTTTTGTTTTAAAGAGTAGGAATTTTTTTTAAATGGAGTAAGAAAATTAGAGACTTGTTGAAAACTTTACTCATGTAATACTTCTTGTTTTGGCGGCATGCCTTCCAAAACAAGAGAAAAAAAAATTGAAATTTAACAAGAAAACCCTTTGGCGGCAAGCCTTCCAAAGAGGGTTACTAAAAAAAAATGAAACTTTACAAGAAAACCCTTTGGCGGCAAGCCTTCCAAAGAGGGTTAGTAAAAAATGAAACCTGCATACACAAGATTTGTTAAAAAAGAGCTAAAATCACAACACAAACTTCTTCTCTCAATAATGTCTCCAAATAAGGTGTGCTCCAATGAATGGCAACCTTCAACACAAAAATTAAAACAAGGATTAGATAGCCAAGCTCTGATACCATGTAAGAAATGATAATATTGAGCAAGGAACAAGAAGCAATCCAAGTAAGTTAAGTGTGAAACAATGTTACCATAAGATAAGCAAAATCCAAGAACATACACCAAGATGGTTCAACAATGGAGACAAGGATTTATAAGGGGAAAGCAAAGAAAACCTCTTGTGAGTATTATGAATGAAGGAAAATGCCTAGAGAAGAGAGAGAGAGAGTGTTGGAGCAAAATAGCTCAATACAATAACATCAAAGTGATAAGAGTGTGTAGAAGAAAGAAGGAGGAGCATCTCTTATATAGAGATGAGAGAGGAGTTGCATTTGTAACTCCCATTTCTATGAATGCCACATTCATAATAGGTGTGTGCAAAGTGTCACAATCCTCTTAAGGAGGATAAACTAAATAAAGAAATAAACAAGAGTTTTCCTTACATGTGGAATAAAGGACAAACAATGACATGTCCTCCACATGTGTACAAGAGGACAAACTACATTTAGGGACCCTTGGAATATCCCAATTAATATATCCAAGGAAAGATTAACCTTTCTAACAGGATAGTTATCAAAGATTATGAGTCTAGGAATGAGTTTGTGGTTGTAAATAGAATACATGGTTGAGAAGTGGAGTCCTTAAGTGTGTTGAGATTAGATTTGAATCCAAGAGTTAGTTTCAAGGTTGAAGGTGGAGTTTAAAATCAGATTTGGGGTTATGTGAACCTTGTGTAGGAGGTTAACAATTGTGTTCATGTGATGATAGCACTTCAAATTAAACACCGCATCCAAATTTGATAATAAAGGTTGTTAAAATTTTATTCACAAATTATTTTATTTGAATTGAATATAACAAATATGATCAAAATTAATGATAGTCCACAAACACAAACAACACACATGGTCCACGATAAATTGAACAATAGTAGATACTAAATTAATATGTATATCATTGTGCACATAAATGACAAAAATATATATCAAAATACAAGTATCCATTGACAAATTACAAAAGTATATATCAAAGTTCATGTATCCATAGAAAAATTACACAATTATATATCAAAATACATAGATCCATATACAAAATGTGGCTAATCATGCTAGAATGTGTGTAATATCAATATTTTTGTAAACAATGTGGCATATGCCATCTCAAAATGTCTCATGATGCATCCTATGACAACTATACTATCCTAAGCTACTAGTGGATGATCAAAATGCAACCTTTTTACTAGACTAGCTGGATCAGATGCCTCCTACATAAACAAAAAAGGAAAACTCAAAGTTAGACTACTAAATTTATATGATTCTTTGTATCTAACATTTAATTACTCAAATGCATAATGGACTTTTGTCTAATGAATATTTATACTATTAAACTTTCATCATAAATACCTCTCTCATTGACCTCTTGCACTGGTCAGGAGCCCTCTCATATGCCCTTAGTGATGCTTGTATCTTGCTGATTGTGGCCTATGTATGTTCAAATATGTTTGTCAGATGAATCTACAATTTAAACTATAAGATTATAATTCATAGCATGCTAAATTTATAACATATAATCAAGAATTCAAACTACAACTTACTAGTGTAGGCTCTTCCTCAGGACATAGTGGCTGCATCATCAAACATACAAAACTCTCCCATCCAACCTTGTGTGCACTAGGAGTTTCCTATGAGATACAAAATACTAGTTTTTAATATCACATAAATTAGTTTTGAATTTTTTTATGAAAATAAGGAAGAAAAAAAATTGATACTTATACATACAATGGGGCTCTCAATGTGAATGGAAATGTCTGAGCGTCTATGACGTAGAATCTCCATGGGCTCATTACCAGTAGCCACACCCTATATAATAAAGAATGTAATTAAATTTCATTACCACAAAATTTTTACAAGAATACATCGATATTTAATCAAATAAAAAGCACCTAGTTACCTTTCCTTTGTTAATGGGTCCTGGCTCATCCCTCACAATTTGTCCCCCAGGGATAGGTGGTACCTACAAGATAAAAGAAAGATTAGAAACTATATATGCTACAATATCAAATAGAAAAAACAATGAGAACACAACATAATGTATTGGAGATGTCTCGAGGCCAAATGAAATAGTCGAGAGCATGACATCATCAACCTGTCTTAGCTCCTCCTCAGTCATCAACTCAACATGAATGAAGATCACATATATGTATAAGTCAATATGGCTTAAAAATTAAAATTAATCTATTATAAAGATTAACTTTAAATTGCATATGTCATAACAAAAAAATGTATACATGTACCAACATAGAAGGAGTCCATGCCTCTGCATGTCCCTCCTCTCTTGCATCAAGGTCTATAGCATCTGCATGTGCATTTGGTGCATCCTCGTCAAATATAAACTGATACTCAAAATGATCACCTATGGGACCTAGACAAATATTCTTGCATGTTATGCAAGTATGGGGCACAAAAACATGTGATGAGCTCACTGATGATGAACTCATGTTAGCATCATCAACATGGGGAGGCAACACTAACCTAGCCTAGGATATCAATAGACTACTCAATCTATGAATGACTCTAATAGTTTGAGAGCTAGCCTCTACAATGATATCGATATGTTGCACTCAAGGAGTGGGGGAGACATCAGTAGCAGGGACAAAATTGTCAAATTTCTTCTGCTTGAAAGAGGGCCTATTTTGAGGAGCTCCTAATCCTACACCCATGTTGGGTTTCATGCTCCAATAGTTCACCTTGAGACCCAACACAAATTCTAAATAAAATTTTCTAAGGAAATAAAATGGCACCTCTAAATTCCTATGTGGAGGAATATCAAAAACCATCCACCAACGATCCCAAAAGTTTGCACGTATGGTGTCATTTGTGCACCATTTAATGGATAGTTTAGGATTTTTGCATTCGACTGGTAAACCAATTTTTGGGTTTGCAAAAAGGGAAACCAAATCATCTTTACCTATATTGAGGGCCGCAACGTCATCATAGTCCAACCCATCATCAAACATCTCATTCATTTTGTCACACCAACAAAAAGTGGCATTTTGTTCCTTGGTATGTGTTTCAATGTTATCTAGCATGGTGTTTAATGTGGATAACATAGGAGCCTATGCGGGTACAGTATTATATGTTGTTCACAAAGCCCTCAATTTGGTGAGATTTTCAAATATCAAATCCTCGATTCAAGAAGGCTTTTGAGGGGGTAAAGGATCATTTGGTGGACAATTTTGAGGGGGCACTGGATCATTTTGTTGGGGGTTACAAGGAATAGTACTCCTTGTCTCAATATCACCATTTTGGTCAGCCATAACTATTAATTCGCAAAACATAATTTATATTAAAAAAACCTAAATTTTAACAATTTCTATAAAAAAAAACTTAAATTTTAACAAATTCAATTAAAACTAACAAATTTATAATTAAATTTAATAAATTTATAATAAATTGATTGAAATTTTTTTTAAAAAAAAACATAAGGTCACTTACCTCATCATGTATCCATTTTACAATCAGATATCCAAGCTAAAAAACATAAATAACACTATCGAAACAGCAACCCTCCGGTTTTGTTTTTTTTAAAATAACAACATAGTTATCAGGTATCCAATTTGATATCGAATATTTGATTTTATATATGATAAGCAATAAGGCTTAGGGCCTAATTTTTTAGCTTTGGTATCAAGATGGGTTGAAAAAAGTTAGAGTAGATTTTGAAATGCTTTTAGACATTTTCAAACTCTATTTTTTTCACATCACCACTTTTTGGCACACCAAGATCCTGCACATACCCAAAAATGTTTTCTTCAATAATAACATTGACTAAAGATGTAGGACCATATAGACAACTATGTGTAGGTATCTTACAAATCGTAGCATAAATGAAGAGGACCATCAAGAGCTTTAATAATCTCGGAATCATCAAAGGTAATCAAGAGTTCTTGTGGTCTTCTATTCTTATATTATTTCTAAGGTTTGAGTTGAGTTTTGAGTTCAAACTGAGGGTGATGTGTGACTTGAGGTTGAATTTGAGGGTGATTTTGAGGTTAAGGCTGAGATACATATTGTAATGATCCCATCTTTTGGCCTTCACATTCTCCAAAGTCTAAGTGGAGGATAAGAAAAATTAAAGTCATTCAATTAAAAATTAAAAGGTGACTTTGTATTAAAGCTTCTTTTGGTAATAGAGGACATTCATTCTTTGTTGTAACATTCTAGATTCCATTCTTTTAGGGTTTGGAGTTTGGAATACATCCCTTTATAATTGATTGCAGCATTCTAAGCATTAATATAATTTCAGTCTTAGTTCAACTTTTGGGCATTCCTGGCTGTCCATTATAGTGGTATCAGAGCTATAAGTCCTGGCATCTTGTGGAGATCTTCAACCTCTATGTTTGAGCATGTGACAAGGGCTTTATAATTTTTGCAATACCAAAGCAAGGCAAAGTAGGAGTTCGGACTTGCATAATGAATGAGATAGTTTATCGGTGTAGAGGGATAAACAATCTAGTCATATAGACACAGAGGAGACATTCTTTGAACAAGAAAACAATATGGGTGACTGAGATGATAGGAGTACCGGTCCAAATCAAGAAAATGCAATTTTTAGGTTACTGAGTTCATTAGAGGAGGGGCAGCGGATGCAATAGGAACATAATAGGTGAATGGATATGATGTTGCAACTTATGGCTAGACAGATGGGCATCAATATTGAAGATTTGTATGTTGCTCCAGTGCAAGAGGTAGTTGCTTCCTTAGGTGGGATCGAGACATGTATAGAGCCACCCATCTATGATGTTGGTGATTTCGATGTTTCAGCAGAATCAGTAGAAACATGTGTGCAAAGTCAGGAGACCACATATGAAGCTTTGTCAGGAGATGGTGCTGCAGTAATAGTGGGATTAGGAGAACATGAGGATACTATCATATCAACAGCCACTTCTGTGTTAGTTGAACCATCCAATGAGGATTTTAATGGTATAAATATAGTGGTTGATGTATTTTCTAATGAAGCCACACATATTGATGATTATGAGTTTTCATCAACTACAAATTTGGTTTAGTTTTTTATTAGCATGAGTACATATGGTTCACCTACATCTACATATTTTTCAATGCATGATGGTGATAATATGCATTCCAGTCCAATATATATTATGTGGATGGATATAGGGAAGAAGACATTTCATAGATCTTCTATGGAGTTGCCTTATGGTGACATTCTGACTTCATCAGCACAAGTTTTGAATGCTAGGCTACAGGGGTTGGTCTTGATGATGCGATTACTTGGACTTCAGGATGAGACACATGCCCAAATTAGGAGGATGAAGTCAAAACACTGAGTTGAGAAAGAAAGTGGGGAAACTTTCTTTACCTTATTATGATGCTTCATGGAATATGACCGCACGAGCTTGGGTGCAGAAGATGGATACATACTTGCAGCTAAATCCTATGCCTGAAGAGGAGGCTATAAAGTATGCATCTATTCACTTGGATGGACCAACACATGAGTGGTGGCACCATGGCATGGTAACCTTGGGACATAATTAGATCACATATTATGAGGAGTCCATTGAGAAGCTCATAGAGAGATTTGATACTCAATTTAAGGAGCTGGCACAGCTCAAGCAATGGGGATCAGTTGAAACATATAATTGTGGTATCAGAGCTATCAGTCCTACCATCCTGTGGAGTTCTTATAGGGAATTTGGAACAGTGAGATAAAGGGAAAAGAGTTTAATACTTTCCCATTTCCTATTTGGAATGGGAAAAGGTTGTAACAACCCTACAGGATATGTGTGTTGTCCCTTATTCTGCTGGCAAATTGTACACTCCCTGACATACTTCTAAACATCATCCTTGATCCCTTTCCATGTGAACCTTTCACAGATCTGCCTGTAGGTCTTAAAGACCCCTGGATTTTTAGTTGTAGGTGCATCATGAAATGCCTTCAGTATTACTTCCTTAAATTGTGATTAAGGAATTAAATATATCATGTCCTGAAACTTTATCAATGCATCAATCACCACATAGCGATCATCATGTATGGTGCTTGCAATTACTCCAGAAGTGCAAGTGTCCCTCGCATATTCTTTTGTGATCTTATTTCTCCAAACTCCTGTAATCTCAACTAGAGCACAAATATGAGGTCTCCTGGATAAGGCATTTGCAACCACATTCTTCTTACCTTTGACAAACTCAATGTCAAAGTCATAAGCCTACAACTTCATGATCCACTTCTGTTGTCTATTATTCAAATCACGTTGTTTCATGAAGTATTTGATGCTGTTGTGATTGGTTTTGATAACAAAATTTCCCCCAACTAGGTAGGATCTAAACTAAGCCAATGCATGCATTATATCCAACATCTCCTGATCATATATGGAATAGATTCTCTCCACTCCATAGAGCTTCCTTCTCTTAAAAACAATGGGATGCTTCTCTTGCATCAAGACCGCTCTAATCCCATCTCCTAATGCATCGCAATGAAGCTCAAATGGCTTTGTGAAATTTGGTAGAGCTAGTACTGGAAATGATGACATCACCTTCTTGAAATGATCAAAGCTTCTCTGAGCTACCTCTGTCCATGTGAAGGCCCCTTTCCTGGTAAGGTCTATCAAGGGTGTAGCTAGCTGTGAAAATCTTTTAACAAATCTCCTATAAAATCCATAGAGACCAAGGAATCCCTTATGTTATGTAAGATTTGTTGGAGTAGGCCAATCAACAATAGCCCTAATCTTTTCAGGATCTACCTAAACTCCCTCTGCACTGATAATATGTCCAAGATATAGTAGCTCAGTCATCCCAAACTCACACTTAGATTCCTTGGCATACAATGATTCTTTTTCCAAAGTAGACAACACCATCTCAAGATGTTGTAAATGCTCCTCCCAAGTCTTACTAAAAACTAAAATGTCATCAAAGAAAATCAAAGAAAATCTCCTAAGTTGCTCCCTAAATACCTGATTCATGCAACTTTGGAATGTAGCAGGGGCATTGGTTAGCCCAAATGGCATAACCAAAAACTCAAAGTGGCCATAGTGACACTAAAAAGCTGTCTTCTCAATGTCCTCCTCCCTCATCTTGATCTAATGATACCCTGACCGTAGATCAATCTTTGTAAAAAAGCATGCACCATGTAACTCATCAATTAGCTCATCAATTCGTGGGATGGGATATCTGTTCTTAATGGTCATCATGTTTAATGCCCTATAATCAATGCACATGTGCATTGTCCCATTTTTCTTCTTTACCAACACTACTGCTGAAGCAAAGGGACTCTTACTAGGCCTAATATGCCCTATTTCCAACAACTCCTTAATTGCCTTCTCTATCTCATCTTTATGTTTCTTAGATGATGATAAGGAGTAATCATGACTGGTTTGGCTCCCTCTTCAAGCTCAATAACATGTTCTATCCCTCTGTTAGGAGGAACTCCATGCAAAATCTTAGAAAATACCTTAGTGTGCCTGTCAAGTATCTTCTGAATCTCTGGTGGACGACTCTTCACTGGTAGCTCTTGTGAAGTTGGCATAGTGAAGCATTCTATTGCCCACTCTATGTTAGTATGCCAAAAAAAAATTTGCATTCTCCTAAGGGAAACTACTCTGCAACTTCCATCTAAAAGTCCTAAGTACCATAGTTCTTCCCTCATGTTGAAACTTCATCTCCAATTTTGCTAGGTTAAGTGTGAACTCTACTAGTGAGGCCATCCATACCATACCAAGGATGATATCATAGTCTTCCATGTCTACCACATAGAAATCATCTTCCAACTCATAGCCATCTCCAAACTTGATGTGAAGATTAGATATCTTTTGAGTGCATAATAGTTTTTCACCATTAGCTACCATAACTCTAAATTTGGCATGCTCCTCAGTCTATAGACCTCTCTTGGCTACAAATTGTGCATCTATAAAATTATGTGTAGCCCCAGTGTCGATGAGTGAGATTACTTTCTGCCCTTGGATAGTACCTCTGACCTTAAATGTGATTTCCTTCTGAGCCCTCATTAATCGTGCTAGTGACTTCTCATCCTCAAGAATGCTACTCTCCTCTATAGTGCTATCCTCATCTAAATATGAGTGTTGATCCTCTCTCTCTGACTGTGACTCTTCTACTGAGAAATACTCCATTTGATTTGCCTTAGCCTTGAGAGGACACTTATGAGATAAATCCCAAGGCTCTCTACAATGAAAACATAACTTTTTCTTTCTTAAAGCATTCAAGGTGTCATTATCCAACTTATCTCTTTTGGGCTGAGTATCCTTGTGAAAAGGTTTTTTGTCCTTGTCATTTTCCTTTTTCATATAAGAATCCTTGTGCTAAAATATGCTCCTAAATGAAGAAGGTGCTAAGTCACGAGCCTTTTTAGTGGCCTCCTACAACATACCTGGGTCATGTCCCTTGACCCAACCTCGCAAGGGTTCTAAGAGTCCATCCATAAACAATACTACTAACCTCCTCTCTGAAATATCTATTACCAACATAACTAACCTCTAAAACTCACTAATATATGTTTTAACTTATCCCCATTGCTTGAGTTATGCCAACTCCTTAAACTATAATTCAGATCCCTAGTATCAAATCTCTCTATGAGCTTCTCAATGAACTCCTCATAAGATGTGATCTGATTATGTCCCAAGGTTACCATGCCATGGTGCCACCACTCATGTGTTGGTCCATCCAAGTGAATAGATGCATACTTTATAGCCTCCTCTTCAGGCATAGGATTCAATTGCAAGTATGTATCCATCTTTTGCACCCAAGCTCATGCGGTCATCTTCCTTGAAACATCATAATAAGGTAAAGAAAGTTTCCCCACTTTCTTTCTCAATTCAAAGTTTTGACTTCGTCCTCCTGATCTGGGCATGTGTCTTATCTTGAATTCCGAGTAATCTCTGAGAGAGGTATCTGCCTAAAAATCTAGCCCACTAGCCTCCCAATCCCTCCTAAACTAATCCTGTAACTCTGCCATCTGTGGTTCATTAATCAGTTGAACTGGTTCTCTGGGTAGAAAGGTGGGTAGAAGAGGTCTCGAGGTAGTTATTCAAGTTTGCCGTGCAAAATGTCTAAAGTTATCAGCCTCATTTCCATTGTTGTCATGTCCATTATTACCATTAATTTTGTCTTAGCCTCCATTATCATTACCTGTATTATTTTTGTTTCCATTTTTTGCATCACCTGGATTAATATTGATGCCCATCTGTCTAGCCATTAGCTGTAACATCATATCTGTTCGCCTATTTTTCTCCTGTTGCATTTGTTGCCCCTCCTCTAATGTACCCAATAACCTGAATATTACATTTTCTTGGTCATAACTGATATTTCTATCATCTCGATCACCCATGCTATTGTCTTGTTCAAAGAATGTCTTGTAGTGCCTACCCTCGTTCACATCTTTTCTAGACATATTATTGCTATTATTATCAGACTATGATAGACTAGCTTTATGTTAAAGGATTAGTGGTATTGTTTTGACACTATCAGACATTATGTTATGGATTCAGTTGTTATATGATGAGATCATTTAGACTTTACATTTCATGTATGTATGATGATCATTATATTGTTTTCAGCTATTGTTGATGATTAGTTAGATGGTTTATTATCTCATGTGTTTTATTATGGATACTTACCCCATACTTGCATGTGTATGGTGTGCGTGTTTTCTTATTGTATGGCATTTCTGATGTGGTTAAGGAAGGGAGTCGTAGTCACCTACTTAGTCGAGATCTACACGATGCACCACTTCCTGTCATTGCCTGTTTAGCTTAGCACTATATATATTGTATGTACATGCATGGTTTTTTCTGCAGGTTGCAGGTACCGGGTATCGACTTCCCTGAATTGCCAGGATGAGCGTACCCTATTATACTATCTCAATGATAAGAGAGGGGAGATAAATTCTCAAGTCCAAATCCCAAACCCTAAACCCATTTGTCCTAGTGAGTTAGGACAAGTATCAGAGTTGAGTACCCACTGAATGTGTCGGATGACATATTTCGTGATTTTTAATAATTTAGACTGATTTTGTATGAATTGTCCTATGATGGGTTTTCATATTTTATCTTGGAGGTCTATGATGAATTTTCTATTAATTAAGTCTCAACAAATAGATTTAATTAATAAATTAATTATTTGAGAAAAATTAAATATCATGATCTTTGATATTTTGATTATAATTAATTAAAGGAGAATTAAATGAGAGAAAAGAATTAAATAAAAGAAAATTAGACATTAAAATAAATAATAATTATAAAATACTAATAAATTAATAAACAAATAATAATAATAAAAGTTATAAAAATTAAAATGGAAGTTATAAATATTTAAATGGAAATTATTTAAGAAGTAAATTAGAGTTATAAGGTTGCATGGGAATTAACGCATTTCTCTATTTCTCATATGTCAACAACACGGGGGTTAGTGCATCAATTAAGCACATGGTGTCTACAACCCTATGGCTCATTAAAAAGGTTGGAAAAGACCCATGCTTAGTTGGTGACACCTTCCAGCTGTTTCTAGAAGGATTGTAGAGGTTTCCTGAAAGCTCTTTATATTTAGGCATTCTTAGAAGCTTAGACATAGTGTGGATAGCATGGACAGCGTGGGAGAGCAATTGGAGCATTGGAGGACTCGAGAATTCTGAAGAAGGGAGCTTGTTGTGCAAGTTTTCTGAGGAAGAGTGATATAGCATCAGAATCCAGGTAAATTCTTGTGATTTCACTTATGCTATTTCCGCATCTTGCTTTCCTTGTCTTCTTCGTGTCTTCCATATGTCTTCTGAGGAATCTCATATTTCATTATGCATTTTCAATTTGGGCAATTAAAATTTATTTGAGGATTCTATATGCTTAGATATGAAAATGACACGGGGCTAGGGTTGGAAATTCATAGTTAAACCCATTAGGTTAATTATTAGAAATTTTGAAAATCAAGTTTCATAGAGAAATTCTGAAAATTAGAAATTGTATTCGTAAATCTGCTTATACATACATACATATATATATATATATATATATATATATATATATATATATATATATATATATATACATACATACATACATACATACATACATACATACATACATACATACATACATACATACATACATACATACATATATATATACATAAGCCTTTATATATATATGTATACATACATATGTATGTATATAATATATATGTATTTGTTTAAAAATCGAATATCATTAATCGAAAAATGTTTTTGAAAAAACATTAAATTTTAATCAAAAATCCGAACCGCATCACGCAGTGGAAGCGTTTTGAAAACGTTTAATACATATGCAAATGTTGGGCGGGTGGGTATTTAATACCCCACCCACCACAGGCCTGCGAGATCGCAGGGTACCTGCAATCTACAGTGTACCTGCGGTGCAGTACCTTATATGGCCGCGCGATTTAATAAATCGCATTGCCATTTTTCGTTTGGTTTAAATGACTTGCAACATCATCTCATATACGATTTGGTATGAATTTTGATTTCGGTTGCATTGTTATTAATTATTATATATATATATATATATATATATATATATATATATATATATATATATATATATATATATATATATATATATATATATATATATATATATATATGTATATATATTTATGTATGTATATATATATATGTATATATATGTATATATATATATGTATATATATGTATGTATATATATATATATGTATATATATATATATGTATATATATATATATATGTATGTATGTATATACAAGTATATAAGTATATATAATTAATTATAAATAATTATTATAAAGTTCTAAATTGATGGACCGCTCTTTTAATGATTTAAAGTATTGTTATTAAGGTTATGAAGAGATATTAATAATTAATTTAATTAAACATTAGTTTTAATTAAGATTAATTATTAGAATATATAATCGAAGTTTTTATTATTGGAAATGTTATTTTTCAAAAAAAGTTTTTATAAATAAAATATTATTGGATCAATTAGAAAATTGAATCTAATGGAGGAACTTTTATCAAGCAAATACATGGGTTAGGTAAAATGTGATATTTCTCCACTTGATATTATTTGGGAAAACATAAACTGAGACTCTTACATTCAAATTTGAAAACTTAGCAAAACCAAAACATGTGTTTACATTGTGTATTCTTTATGCTATTGTTTTGGGTTTTGGGTTGACTAGTGTTGACCAGTTATAGGATGTCTACTAGAGGCTTGGGGGTTATGTGATTGTGATGTCATGATGATGTTTTATACTCGATCTTTATAAACCCAACCATGATTATGTGATGGAATGCTCTATGTATTGGTTGTAATTACTGATTGTTAAAGTTGAGATTCTTATGTTTGAGACCCTTGACTTAACCATTATTTTTGGTCATCAATCAGTTATCCTTTGTGATATTCTAGTCACCATGATGGGACTGATATGTGGATTTATTCTTGATGATGTTATGTTGTGACATGTTTGACTCAACCATTTTTGGAGTCTTTGATCAGTATGATTGAGACATATTTTGGTTATTGAGAACCAATGGATACTTTGATTATAACTGATACTTCAGTTGCCAATACAGAGCTGTTGTGGTCATGATTTTTTATGGATGTTGCTCATGGAGATTTGATGCTTTTATGCATATTTGATGATTTTATCGTGGATATTTGATGATTCTTATTGTGCATATTTGATGATTTTATTATGGATTTTCTTTGGTGATTTTGATGATTGATGATACCATGAGCATTAGGATAGGATATCTGCATGTAGTGTTGGGAAGTGGCTTGCAATGGGGGTCGGGGCCCTAAGAGGCTGCCAAGGTAACTCATTGTAAGTTGGATTAATAAGTGATAACATTCACAGTTAATACTAACTGAATGAACCTAAAAAGATAAGATTTTTGGTTCTCGCCCATGCCTTGAGTGCTTGTATAAGCTAGGATGGGAGTAGTGAGAATGCATGGTTGCGACCTTGCATTCCATAGTATGCCTTGTCAGTATGAGAGGATACTAGTGGCCGCATGAGATCTGTATGGACCTGTGGAGTTTAGCTAACTGCCAGGGTAACTTGTACGAGATAAATACAATGACACTTTCCTGCTTGCATAGTAGGTTTCTACATGTCATTGTGTACCTCTGGGAAGTAGATGTCTATTTTGTGATTGGAACCTTTGAGTTAGTATACTTTTAGGATTCCTGGATTTTAGAGACTTGTGCTATGTGATTTTGATAGCCTATTTGGGACTTCAGATTATCTCCTCAGCAAGGTGGGAGAGGACCACTTAGGTACCACGCGGTCAGGTGGTAGTGTATTTTCCACTCTTATCATTTGAGATTCATTAAGACATCATGGTTGAAGCGTCCTTCGTGATGGTGGATATGTATCCTTTCATTGATGATTAGCATATGTTAGATGATGTTATCTTATGCTTATATTTGCATGTTAGATTACTTCTACATATGATGTTGTATTTATTAGGAGTGACATTCCTACTATGTTAATGTCGATGATCTCTTCAGTGATTTGGGATGTTATGCACGGAGGGATGGCTAGGGCCCACGATGGTCTAATGATGCTATTAACGGTTGGGAGGAACTGTGCACTTAGTTTATTATGTTTGATCTTATGATGGATGTATATGTATTCTATGATGATGTATCATGTGTATCATGTGATTGTCTTTGATGTATCATGGATTAGAATAGGATGATGTACCTTATTTCACATATGTATATTCTTTGAGCTTGTCATACCCTGTGACATGAACAGTGGATGATTGAGCATTTAGAAATGTAATGTATGAACATTGGACTTATCATTATTATCTCATGTGGATGTTGTACTAGATGGATATATGTATGTTAGTTAATTTAGATGTAATTCAATGTTAAGGGATTCTTAAAGAATGAAATTGGTTATGTACATGATATGTTTACTTTTAGATGGACATTGCTATTGCTTTCGTTATTGTGAATAAGTTATGTATGGTATTTACTTTCATGTAATTAAAAAAAAAAAAAAAATGTTACCAAATTTAGTGAAATTCTAGGTTAATTCTTTGGATCCCTTGGCGGGGCATTACATGTCTCCTCTGTGTCTGTATGACTAGATTGTATGTCCCTATGCACAAAAAAACTATCCCATTTGTTAAGCAAGTCTGAACTCCTACTTTGTCTTGCTCTGGTATTACGAAAATTATAAAGCCCTTGTCGCATGTTCAAACATAAATGTTGAAGATCTCCACAGGATGACATGACTTATAGCTCTTATACCACTGTAATGGCCACCTACTGGTTATAACTTCATGAAACACTTTTCAAGAAAGCTCTAATACCACTATAATGGATTTCCTAGAAACAACTCTGATACCACTGTAATGGACACCCAGGAATGCCCAAAAGCTGAACCAAGGCTGAATTTATATTAATGTTGAGAATGTTGCAATCAATTACAAAGAGATGTATTCCAAAGGTCAAACCCCAAGGGGATGACGTCTAGAATGTTACAACAAAGAATGACCATCCTCTATTGCCAAAAGAAGGGAGTGTGATTCACACATCCAAGCTCTTATCAAATGCAAGTTATAATCATCCGATGATTAGCAATGAAACTTTCATCCCTATTTATCCTTTTCTTCATCCTTCTAGAAGGAACTAAACATTAATTAATTGCAAGAGCTAGAAGCTTCCTCCTTCCAATAATTAATGCATACCCTAGAAATTCCTCCCTGGCAATAATTAATTAAATCACGAGAGGTTTTTGTCCTTCCAATAATTAATACATACCCTAGAAGCTACTCCCTTGTAAATAATAATTAAATTAATTAAATACAAAGTCACCTTTAAATTGAATGACTTTATAAGAAATTAATTTAATTTCTTCTTATCCTCCACTTAGACTTTGGAGAACATGAAGGCCAACTAAAACTTGGGAACATTACACTATATGGTTGTAGCCTCAGGACAAGGATTCTTATATGAAAAAGGACAAGGAGAAGGACAAAAAAGCTTTTCACAAGGATGCTTAGCCCAAAAGAGATAATTTGGATAATGACACCTTGAATGATTTAAGAAAGAAAAAGTTATTTTTTCATTATAGAGAGCCTTGGGATTTATCTCATAAGTGTCCTCTCAAGGCTAAGGTAAATCAAATGGAGTATTTCTCAGCAGAAGAGTCACAGTTAGAGAGTGAGGATCAATACTTAGATTCAGATGAGGATAGCACTATAGAGGAGAGCAACATTCCTAAGGATGAGAAGTCATTAGCATGATTAAAAAAGGCTCAGAATGCAATCACATTTAAGGTCAGTGTTATCAGAGCTATAAGTCCTGCCATCTTGTGGAGATCTTCAACATTTATGTTTGAGCATGTGATAAGGGCTTTATAATTTTCACAATACCAGAGCCGGGCAAAGTAGGAGTTTAGACTCACTTAACGAACATGATAGTTTTTTTGTGTAGAGGGATGTACAATCTAGTCATATAGATACAAATGAGATATTCTTTGAACAAGATAGCAATATGGGTGACCGACATGATAGGAGTACTAGTCTAGATCAAGCAAATGTAATGTTTAGGTTACTGAGTTCATTAGAGGAGGGGCAGCAGATGCAACAAGAACATAATAGGTGAATGGATATGATGTTGCAACTTATGGCTAGAAAGATGGGCATCAATATTAAAGATTTGTATGTTGCTCCAGTGCAGGGGGTAGTTGCTTCCTCAGGTGGCATCGAGACATGTATAGAGCCACCCATCTATGATGTTGGTGATATGGGTGTTTTAGTAGAATCAGTAGAAACATGTGTTCAAAGTCAGGAGACCACATATGAAGCTTTGTCGAGAGATGGTGCTGCAGTAATAGTGGGATTAGGAGAACATGAGGATACTATCATATCAGCAACCACTTCTATCAAATTAATTTCTTATAAAGTCATTCAATTAAAATTAAAATGACTTTGTATTAATAGCTTCTAGGGTATGTATAAATTATTGGAAGGATGGTGATTTAATTAATTATTGCTAGGGAGGAATTTCTAGAGAATGCATTAATTATTGGAAGGAGGAAGCTTCTAGCTCTTGCAATTAATTAGTGTTTAGTTCCTTCCAAAAGGATGAAGAAAAGGATAAATAGGGCTGAAAGTCTCATTGTTGATCATCAGATGATTATGAATTGCATTTGATAAGAGCTTGGATGTGTGAATCACACTCTTTTTTTTGGCAATAGAGGACATTCATTCTCTGTTGTAACATTCTAGATGTCATTCCCTTAGGGTTTGGCCTTTGGAATACATCTCTTTGTAATTGATTGCAGCATTCTCAGCATTAATATAATTTCAGTCTTGGTTCAGCTTTTGGGCATTCCTAGGTGTCCATTACAACAGTATCAGAGTTTGCTTGCAAAGTGTTTCATGAAGTTATAACCAGTAAGTGGCCATTACAGTCTGTAATGGACACCCAAGAATGCCCAAAAGCTGAGCCAAGACTGAAATTATATTAATGCTGAGAATGCTGCAATCAATTACAAAGAGATGTATTCTAAAGGCCAAACCCTAAGGGAATGACGTCTAGAATGTTACAACAGAGAATGAGCGTCCTCTATTGCCAAAAAAATGAGTGTGATTCACACATCCAAGCTTTTATCAAATGCAAGTCATAATCATCCGATACAATAATCCGATGGTCAGCAATGAAACTTTCAGCCCTATTTATCCTTTTCTTCATCCTTCTGGAAGGAACTAAACATTAATTAATTGCAAGAGCTAGAAGCTTCCTCCTTCCAATAATTAATGCATACCCTAGAAATTCCTCCTTGGCAATAATTAATTAAATCACGAGAAGCTTCCGTCCTTCCAATAATTAATGCATACCCTAGAAGCTATTAATACAAAGTCACCTTTTAATTTTAATTCAATGACTTTAATTTTTTCTTATCCTCCACTTAGACTTTGGAGAATGTGAAGGCTAACTAAAACTTGGGAACATTACAGATCCACCCCCCTTGAAATTGCTTGCCCTCGAGCAATCTTAGTCCTGTTTGTTGTAACACCTGCTCACTCTCCCAAGTAGCATCTTCCTCTAGTAGATATTTCCATTTGACTAGATATTCTTTAATCATCCTACTTCGCCGAGTCCTTTCCCTAGTATCTAGAATAGCCTTAGGAATTAATACAAGCTTTCCCTCCTCATCTAATGGTGGTAATTCTGCTGAAGGCACAACTCTTTGTCCAATGGCTTTCTTAAGCCTTGACACATGAAACACATTATGCACCCGACTATTCTCTAGAAGCTCTATCTCATAAGAAACCTCACCCACCTTGCAGATCACTTTGTAGGGGCCATAAAACCTAGGCTTCAACTTCTCTACTCTACTTTTCTTGAGTGATGACTATCTATATGGTTGTAGCCTCAGGTAAACCATATCCCCAAATTCAAAACTATGCTCTATCCGGTGCTGGTCAGCATACAATTTTTGTTGATTTTGGGCTTGCTGTATATTCTCCTTGAGCACCCTCAAAATATCCTAACTATCCGGCAAGAAGATTTTTTCTTTGGGCACTCTACTATCTCCCAAAACTAGATCCATGAAACTAGGTGCTTCATAGCCATACAGTGCCATGAATGGAGTCATCTTAATGGACATATGATAAGTGGTGTTATAACAATACTCTCCTATATGTAACCATTTGACCCAAGCCCTCTGTTGTGTAGTCACATAGTTTCTCAGATATCCTTCCACCCATTTATTCACAATTTATGTCTGCCCATCTATCTGTGGATGATAACTAGTGCTAGGTGTAAGTTCAGTACCACACAACCTAAACAACTCTTGCCAAAAAGTGCTCATGAATTTACTATCCCTATCACTAATAATAAAAGTAGGTAGCCCATGTAATCTGAATATCTCTCTAAAGAAAAGATCAGCCACCTGTGTTGCTGTATAAGTGGATGGAATAGCAAAGAAGTAAGAAAACTTCATCAGTCGGTCAACTATCACATAGATGCAATCTTTCCCTTATACTCGTGGTAACCCGGTGATGAAGTCCATGGAAATACTCTCCTATTTCCTATTTGGAATGCGCAAAGGTTGTAACAACCCTGCAGGATATGTGTGCTCTCCCTTATTTTGCTGGCAAATTGTACACTCCCTGACATACTTTTGAACATCATCCATGATCCCTTTCCATGTGAACCTTTCACAAATATGCCTATAGGTCTTAAAGACCCCTAGATGTCTAGCTATAGGTGCATCATGAAATGCCTTCAGTATTACTTCCTTAAATTGTGATGAAGGAATCAAATATATCTTGTCCTAAAACTTTATCACCCCATCCATCACCACATAGTGATCATCATGTATGGTGCCTGCAATTACTCCAGAAGCCCAAGTGTCCCTCACATATTCTTCTATGATCTTATTTCTCCAAACTCCTGTAATCTCAGCTAGAGCACAAATATGAGGTCTCCTACATAAGGCATCGACAACCACATTCTTCTTACCTTTGAAAAATTCCAATTGGTTTAACTTCCATATGGATATCACATATTGGGATCTAGGTGGAGGTTGGAGTCCATTATGTTAGTTAATTTCTTGAGGACAAGCAATTTCAAGGAGGGGGGATTTGTAATGATCCCATCTTTTGGCCTTCATGTTCTCCAAAGTCTAAGTGGAGGATAAGAAAAATTAAAGTCATTCAATTAAAAATTAAAAGGTGACTTTGTATTAATAACTTCTTTTGGCAATAGAGGACGTTCATTCTATGTTGTAACATTCTAGACATTATTCCCTTAGGGTTTGGCCTTTGGAATACATCTCTTTGTAATCGATTGCAGCATTCTTAGCATTAATATAATTTCAGTCTTGGTTCAGCTTTTGGGCATTCCTGGTTGTCCATTACAACGGTATCAGAGCTTGCTTGCAAAGTGTTTCATGAAGTTATAACTAGTAGGTGGCCATTACACATATTCTGATAAATCAACATGCTCCACATGGTTGACAATATGATTAAGATCATCCATCTTTAAATAATAAATAATATACATAGAAGATGGTTGAGAAATAGCATTAGTATCATGTGTAGGTAAAGGATTTGTATAGATTTGAAGGTTTTGATTAGGAAGAGATAAAAAATTGTTCCCACTACCATAGAAATTATCAATAAATAAGACATTAGAATCAATCATGTCTTGAACCTTATGTACATCATGGCCATTTTGACAATGGCATTGACAAAAGAATTAGGATCAAAAGATATAGATGCAATCATAGTAGGTAAAAGAGGTCGAATAGGAGGTAAAGTAATCATATTAGTAGTTAACAACCTATTCGTGATAGAATGTAAAGATTTAGAGAGAGGAGTAAGCATACGATTAAAACAAAAAAAAGTGGATACAGAAGTAGTATTGTGAGATGTAACAACAACTTGATCAGCAATTGGATTCACCTTTTTTTCTATCTTGACATATTTGTTAGGTTTTTGCATTTTTTTTTATTAGGAGCAACATCACTCTTATCAATTGGAATAGGAGCCATTGGAATGTTGCTCTCAAATTGACTCATTGTAATTGATAACGATGGAGTGTTGCACAAAGTTGTTGAAAAGAGGTCAATTCAGTAAGAAGAATCTTATCTCTAATATCCTTTTGAAAATTTGAAATAAACATATGTTGAATATCAATATTAGGAACATGATAAAAATTTGAGCATGTAAATGCTTAAATCTACTAGTGAATTCAATCAAATTTTCCTTAGTGTTTTGTTTATAATACATTAAATCAGTTAAAGACAATTGCAAACCAATGTTATTTTGAAATTTTTGAATAAAGGCATTGGCAAGTTTGGGAAAAGAGTTAATAGAACGAGGCAAGGAACAAAACCATTGCAAGACCTTATCACAAAAAGTTTGAGCCTATGGTCATTTAACATGAGTAAAAGGATTTCCTTTTCCATTTTAATTCTCAAGACGAGGCATACCAACTTGCTAAGGAATAGGAGTATGAATGATATCTAAGGATAGAAGACTTCCCATGTCACATGTAGGAATGCTAAAGTTGTTTTGAGTTAAAGAAGCAAGTTGTTGTTGTAAATATGAAACACTTTGAGCCAAACTAATAATTGTTGAAGCATTAGAAGAAATAGTAGGAAAAACAACATTAAAAACACTAGGTAAAGTGTAAGAAATGATAAGAAGACACAACTAGAGAAACACATGGACCCACAGTTGGAAGAGGATTGGAATAGGTAAAAGGAACATTATGGTAAGAAGGTTGTGATGTAGGGAGGGATACAAGAGGAACACTCATCAAAAGAGAGGGAACTGTTGTAGTCACCAAAGGAGGGGTTTAAGTACAAGAACTAGGTAAAGGAATTGAAAAAGATTTGACACTAGTAATCAGAGGAATACATCTTAAATCTTGAGCTTCTTGAGCTAAATGTTTAACATTTGAATGCACGAGGTGAGTGATACCATGAAGGAGATTAATACGTTAATCATTATCATGAAGGAATTTCTTGAGAGCCTCTATAGTTTGAATAGAATCTTGATTATGGTTTTCTTGAATAAGCCAACTACCCATTTTATCAAGTTAAGTTGAAATTTTTTGGACTTATTAAGGAGGAATTCTTAAAGCGTCATCCTCATCATGAGATGAGTGAGAAGATTTTTTCTCCATAATAGGCTTGGAATCATGAATAATCAAATTGTCATCTAGGATTCTAAGGAAAGGAGATGAAGACTCAGGATCAAAGGCACCCATAAGTCTATGACTTCTTCTAACTGGAATATTATAAGTAGTGCTGGTGTTTTGAAATGTCACGATTTCAAATTACCCTAATGAGAACAAGATACATCTAGGGGCAACTACTTCCCATCTTTAGCATACCCTTTCAGACACCAGGCCAAGTATAAGGCTAGAGCCTTCTTCTACTTCAAGCTCTACAAAACCTAGCTGGGTGGACCTCAGATTCACTTATATGGTATCAGTACTAAAACATACACTTGAATCTAAAAAAGAAAATAAAACCCTTAATATTCTAACACTTATACAAAGATCTTAGACATGAAGTAGCTAATAACATGACCAAAAAAATTGATAAGCTAAGTGAGGGCATCCTTTTTAGTTCTTCAACATTAAATGGAAAGATATTTGATTGATGATGTTGATTTTAGCAAAACCCCAAATATGCAATAGTAAGAACAAGCTGATCCTATAGCTGACTAGTGCCTTATCTATTGGGAAATTTCACAAATTGAACACATACATCGATGATACTAGTGACATATTCCATACATCAAGATATCAGATTTGTCTTATCACCATGTGGATCATACATCAATGTTCATAAAGACCTCATTCTCATGAAGTATCCTTCTCAAAATAACTAGCAACCTTGTCAAATACATCAAGAGTTTACTTGGCCCTTTGTTCCAACAACAAAATATATTAGGCATACAACCTTAAGGGGATGCAAATGGGTCTCAGTTCTGTCCCTAAAACACATAAGATTGCAAATTACAAAGCTATGAGATAAGAATTAGAATGAAACTAAGGAGATTCTTGCTCATTGTATTCATTTCTTTGAAACTATACATTTAGATGCATGTAAAATAATTCATAAAACCACTAAACAGATCAAAACTAGCTATATTATCTTCATTACTATTGTTCATACAAGAGAAATATATTGAAGAATATGGTATCACAGTAGTGAGAAATTTTCTCCAAAATTGGAACCCTTCGTCTCACAAATTTGAGAAAACTCAAGATTGGAACCTTTACAATGAATAAAAAAGAGAGAGATATAGGAGATGAATGAAGTCTCGAATCTAATCTAGAAATGACATGTGCCCACTTGAATCTTCATTCCTTGTTGTTGTAGAGCATCTCTCGTCTTTATACCCATGAAATCTGATATGGTTTTCATCATTATTTTGTAACAAACTTGGAAATATCTCTTACGAATGATGAAAACCCTTATGTCACTCAAATATCTAAAATACATCATGAAATGTTGATAAAATCTAAGTTTAATTGACTTGGAAGTAACAAATTTTGACCCTAACTACATTTTTACTACCTTTTATACACATTTAGTTCATCACCTTGCTATAAATCACATTTGAACTTCAATACTTGAATGTGGTTGCAAATTAGGTATCTGGGACAAAACCTCATGTGACATGAGTAGATGGCTTCCTATGTGAAAAAAAACTCTAGAAACAAAAAAATTGTTCTCTCCCAGTTTTGGCGATATTTAATATCGCTATATTCGCTTATCAGAAATGCCCAAAATCCTAGTTTGAAAATCATGCCCCTGTATTGGGTCTTTGATCTGCACTTTGCCTTTTAAATTTTTAAGCAAAAATTTAATATTACTAAAGTTTTGACTTTAGAAAATTTCCCCTTTCAATTAAATTTTTTTGTACTTGATTTTTGGATAAAACAATTTAAAAAATCACTTTTAATCATTTTTTTAATTTTCTGCCTTACCCATGCATCTAGGTCAAACCTAAGTTTGACTTTTTCACCATGTGGCAGCATGCCATTGGTCGACATCTACCACATCATCATCCACCTAGGTGCCATGTGGCACCTTTTGATAGGTTGACATGTCACCTTTACATGTTAGCATCTTACTGGCTACCTGAACTACCTCGTCAATGCTGCATCACCATCTGAATGTACCATCACCATGTCAAACACCATGTGGCATTGTATCACTAGCTAGAAGTCTACACTACCACATCAAAACTGACTAGGGCCTACCACCACATGTCTGCTAGGTGCATTACTCCATTATAGTTAGCAGTTGCTAATTGTTTATGTGGGGATGCACCTTCACGATATGTGTCCCCCTTGCCACATTAGCATCTTGAAATTTGCACCCTGGGCTTCATTCTAATCATCTAGTTGTTTATTTCTCTCTTGAAATCAAATTGTGATTCAGTCACATAGTCTATTGTGGAGCCAAGTGGTTTTAGATAGTTAGTTGATCTTTGGGAATGAAAACTCCCTTGGATTAGCATAACTGAGGAAGTGAAATATCTTCTGAAGGGTTGCACAATTGGAGGTGATACTTCAGTCACTTCAACTAGGGCATCATTGGGCCTAAGGCCAATTTTAGCATTTCTGCATTTCAGGAGGCAATTTTAGCAGGGCCAAAATTATTGGAGGTCATTTCTAGCAGGTTCCCAGGCTGAAAAAAGCAGGCCGAAAAAGCAAAATCGAAAAAAAAGTGGTCCAAAAAAAGCAGGTTGAAAAAGCAAAATGATAAAAAGGCAGTCCGAAAAAGCAGCTTCGAAAAAAAGCAATCCGAAAAAGTAGTTCAAAAAATAAAATCCGGAAAAAGCAAGTGGAAAAAGAAGATCCAAAAAAAAAAAAAGCAAGCAGAAGGGGCAGCATTGAAGGAAAATATTACAGCCATCCACAATCAGGTTCTTCACTTCTCATTTGGCATATTTTCTAGGAAATGTAGGTTTTCAACTGAGTACAAAATATAGCTTCAGCACTTCATTATTTTACATTTTACTTGTCTTTGTTTGCCATTTGGCATTATTGGTATCAAAGGAAGGCTAGGATTTTTCAATTGAAAGAGCGTTGTAATTTTTAGACTATCTACATTGCAATCCTAGAGTTGATGATCAGCTTATTAGTTTGCATTCCAATTGTTTGACAAAATATCAATTGGTTGTAAGTTCTCTTTTTGGCATAAATAATGTTATAATTTTGCATACTAAGTGTTTATATTAATGCCACTTGGTTGTAAGTGCATTAATGCCATCTTAGGTTGCATCCAAAGTATTTGTCTTAATTACTAGTTGCTGTAGCTGCATATTGCAAGTAGTTTAAGTCACATATTTGTATTGAATATTGTCAAAATTAGTTGTACATTCATGTTAGGTCATTGTTTAGACAATCTGGAGTCTTTTTGTAAGCATTCTCTTTGATGTAAATCAAACAAGAGTCATTACAGCAATCTGAAAAGTTATATCAATCATATGGCCCCTTATATGCAAAGTTTTTGACAAAAATTTTCAAGCCTTCAATCAGCATTTTAAGGTCGGAATTGAGTAGGACCATTACAATGGTATCAAATTTTTCTTGCAAAGTGTTTGACAAAATGTCAAACAACTGAAGTATAAATATTTTTGGTGTTTGAAGGAGTTATAACTTGTTGGGGTTATTATAGTGGTATCAAAGCAGTTTTCTTGCCATCCTGTGGGGTGAGAACTAAATTACATGAGTGATCAACACTCTACTTTACCCAGAATGGACAGGTATAGTACAAAGTCTCAGAGGACACAATCTTGGACAATTGATAGACACAATATCCAAAGTCGGAACAATTTAGACATTCAAGATGAACCTAGGAAAATAAGCCATAACATGTCTGAACTGTTGGTTAAGCACCACCATATAATGAATGGCATACTGTCCGACCCAGCTAAGGTGGATAAGTTGACTGGATTTCTATTTGGCAGATCTTCTCACAAAGCACTGAATGATACATTGAGGGATGTTACCAAGAACCTTAATGAGGAAATCGAGAAACAAGCTTGCAACCAGGCAGAGGTTTCAGTTCAACCATAGGAAGAAGTGGTGAAGGATATTACACTGATGGATAGTAACCGTCAACATGATACTCAAGTTGAGAGAGTTGTATACAAGTTGCCAAAGGGTGATGTCTCAGGTACTCAGGATGGTTTGGTTCCAACAGGCAGTGACTACAACGTAGTGGGTTCAGATGATGATTATGAGGATGTTGTTGTGCATGATGGTGAGATACTTGGTAGAGATGAGTAGACATTGAGCATTCATGACTTTGCTGAGAGAGAGTACTAGGCATAGATAGATGCTTCGTCACATGAGGTTGAGGCTAGTAGTACTTCACATGATTTGTCCAGCTAGCTGAAGGTGAGCGAAGTTAGTATTGTGACTTCATTATCTCATCATGAAAGAATGTGGGGTATGGTAGAGGATCACATCCGGATGATTCAATTACAAGGTAGACATAAGGGAGTTCATGGAAAGTCTTCTTCTATTGACTTACAGGTGATTAGGGTAGGAATGGGAATGATGAAGTTGAGTTATTTACATCTTCTATTAGATTGTGACCATCTTCTTAGCCTTGTCAGAGACTATTCAGATGCCTTGAGGAGGAAGGAGGACGAAGTTGACAGGCTTTCTTGTGAGCTTGAGGACACTCGATCTTCTTTGGTGAATACTCCATTAGCATTACAGGACTAGGAGAGACATGGAGATAAGCATGGCATAGAGTTGAGTTTAGTTTCATCTTGCACTCTTGATACTCAGCTTTCTGCAGTAGGCGGATCATATGTGGTCATTGATAGTGTTGTGAGTTCATCTTGCATTCACATCCAGGATACAGGGACAATATCAGACAGGTATGTGGAGTTAGTTGGTATCAGTCATATTACTCAGGTGAGGAGTTTGCTTGAGTTACTAGCTAATTCTAGTTTACAGATATGGACTCAAGATTGTTATATTAGCATTTGGGATTCAGTTGACTGGAGATCATTATCACTTTTTGGTAGTAGTGATTGTTTGGATGCTATCATGGATTTGATTAGCAGATTGCATGGTGTTGTCTTTCCTTGTGCCAGTAACTTGTCTGATGTTGGTATTAGTTTTTATTCACCGGTGCTGGGCATTGTTCATATATCCAGTCGACCATTATTGCTGGAATGTGTTGATAATCTTTCATATTTTGTATTGTGTACAGATGAGTCCCAGGATCATATTGGCATTGATGGTATCTAGGAGGATGCAGTGGGCAGTTTTGAAGACTTAGTTTCTTTGGCAATTCCTTTTGGTATAGAGGAGTTGGACAACAGTACTACGGATTTTGATACTCGGTATGTCGACATGAGCTTTGGAGTTGATTCGTAGGATATGGTTGGTAACACTCTAGAGACTAGTGACTTTGAGGATACTCCTTTAGACAGTGCATTAGAAGAGGTTTATAGGAGACAGTCTAGCTAGTGCCGTCATGTATCTAGTTAGTTGGGAGTTAGTGAGCGAGACATTGCTATCGCTTGCCAGCATTTCAATGTTGCTCATAAGCTATTAGCAGTTTATGGATGGGGTTCTCCTACTAGTGATGAGCAGGGAGGCAGTTATCTTTCCTTGATAGAGATCCACTCTTTATGGGACGCTATTCGGATTCTGAGACAGAATTATATGCAGTTGGTAGCCGACAAAGATTATCTTATGGAGTGGGGGAGTACAGCATACGATGCATTGTTGGCCAAGGAAGTTGAGGTGAGTGAGCTTACTCAGCAACTCGAGGTGACTTCTAAGATTCTTGAGAATACATAGTTGGCTTTTGAGGAGTCACATTTTCATTTGGCTAAGCTGACCATGGAGTTAGAGCGACTGTAGTCTTTACCAAATTCTGTACAGTCATAAGCTATGGTGTCTAGTGATTCGAGGATGTCTATGGTCAAGATTGTCAGAGACAGTGGAGATGGGGATGCATCCATCCTTGATACTAACATTGGCATATCAGGCTCAGTTGAGTTGGGTGCTACAACAGATTATTGTGGTATGCCTGATATGGTGGTAGCCTCTAGTACTGATGGCACAGAGACTAGAGATGTTGTATCAAAGATCATGTGTGATGTTGGTGAGCCGGTAGTTGGCATGGTTCCTGCTAGTAATACTACTGCCTTGGTGATGTCTTTGAAGGTAGTAGTCAGTTCCAACATGGTTACTGATCGATTGCAGTTAGTTTTATCTGGATTGCAATTTGAGCCACTGACTGAGATTGGCGCATTCTATTGGCATTACACTATGAGGTATGCTCATCAATTTACCATTGATGACCATGTTGATGAAATGATGATACGAAGATGTAGTTTGGTTCATAGTGCTCATCATCAGTTATGGGATGGTTTGATGCCTCGAGATGAGAGTTGTGATGGGCATGACATGGTGGTAGGCTCTGCGGTTGACAACTTGATAATACATGACTTAGAGCAGGAGTTTGGGAGTGATGCTTTAGCAGTTGTTGTTATTGATTCTACTCATTTGGCTATGACATCTCCTGACTTAGCTGGTGATCAGTCAAAGTGGGTTGTATCACTTGTTCATGGTGAGCTGTTGACTGAGGTTGGTTCTTTTTATAGGCATTATATTGCAGGGTATGTACATCAGTTAGTATTTGATCCTTGTGTTGAGGAGTTGATGGCAGGAAAATTTGATTTGGGTTCCATTTCTTGTTGTTTATCTTGTGATGTATTTTGACCATCAGTAGTGCATGGGAGTTATGGTTATGAGATAGTGATCGATGATCTATCGAGCTCTGTTGACTGCAAGAGTTGTACAGTGTGTGGATTCTCCATACTTGGTACAGTTTCATTCGGGAGCATCCACCATTGTTGCAGAGTTGGATTGTACATTTCGTATAGGCCAGTGGGATGTGTTGATGGTATTTATTGTGTTGGCAACTTGATTTGTCCACTTTACTTGGGTTTTGATGTTCTAAGAGTTTGTGTCTCGTGGGTTTTTGACTGAAGCAGTTGTGATTTTGGAGTTTGGTTGAGCTGTAATTGTCAGTTTGACTATCAATTCCTCTTGGTTATATTGCAGAGGATATTGCAGGAGCCTATGTTAATTGATAGTAGTATAGTTCATGACTACATTTGGGATCTAGGCGGATTGATTGGTTTATTGTTCAGCCATTGCTTGGGGACAAGCAATTTTAGGAAGGGCGGACTGTCATGTCTCCATTTTGGAGGCAATTTGATTTAATTAATTTAATTAATTAGGTTGTCCAAAATAATGAATATTTTATGAGGATGACTAATTAATTATTTTAATTAAATAAATAAGTGGTATTAAGTTAATTAGTTATAAAGTTATCAAATAAATAAATATTAAAAGGTAACTTTATATTTAATTAATTTAATAAAGTGACTTGAATTATAAAATATTTTTTATAAAGTCACTTAATAGATAAAATAAAATAATGTTCTAGAAGTTTCTAGAGAAAGTGGAGAAAAAGAATAAATAGGCACCCTGGGCTTCATTCTAATAATCTAGTTGTTTATTTCTCTCTTGACATCAAATTGTGATTCAGTCACATAGTCTATTGTGGAGCCAAGTGGTTTTAGATAGTCAGTTGATCTTTGGGAATGAAAACTCCCTTGGATTAGCATAACTGAGGAAGTGAAATATCTTATGAAGGGTTGCACAATTGGAGGTGATAGTTCAGTCACTTTAGCTAGGGAATCATTGGGCCTAAGGCCATTTTTAGCATGTTAGCATTTCAGGAGGCAATTTTAGCAGGGCTGAAATTATTGGAGGTCATTTCTAGCAGGTCCGTAGGCTGAAAAACAAGTCTAAAAAAAGAAGGCCGACAAAGAAAAACCGAAAAAAAAGTAGTTCGAAAAAAATAGGCCAAAAAAGAAAAACCAAAAAAAAAGGTAGTCCGAAAAAGTAGCTCCAAAAAAAAGCAATCTGAAAAAGCAGTTCGAAAAAGAAAAACAAAAAAAAGCAAATCTGGAAAAAGCAAGTGGAAAAAGCAGATCAGCAAAAAAAAGCAAGCAGAAGGGGTAGCATTGAAGGAAAATATTACAGCCATCCACAATCAGGTTCTTCACTTCTCATTTGGCATATTTTCTAAGAAATGTAGGTTTTCAACTGAGTACAAAATATAGCTTCAGCACTTCATTATTTTACATTTTACTTGTCTTTGTTTGCCATTTGGAATTATTGGTATCAAAGGAAGGCTAGGATTTTGCAATTGAAAGAGCGTTGTAATTTTTAGACTATCTACATTGAAACCCTAGAGTTGATGATCAGCTTATTAGTTTGCATTCCAATTGTTTGACAAAATATCAATTTGCTATAAGTTCTCTTTTTGGCATAAATAATGTTATAATTTTGCATACTAAGTGTTTATATTAATGCCACTTGGTTGTAAGTGCATTAATGCCATCTTAGGTTGCATCCAAAGTATTTGTCTTAATTACTAGTTGTTGGAGCTGCATATTGCAAGTAGTTTAAGTCACATATTTGTATTGAATATAGTCTGGAGTCTTTTTTTAAGCATTCTCTTTGATGCAAATCGAAACAAGAGTCATTGCAGCAATCTAAACAATTATATCAGTCATATGGCCCCTTGTATGCAAAGTGTTTGACAAAAATTTTTGACCCTTCAATCAGCATTTTAAGGTCAGAATTGAGCAGGACCATTACAGTGGTATCAAAGTTTGCTTGCAAAGTGTTTGACAAAATGTCAAACAACTGAAAAATAAAGATTTTTGGTGTTTGAAGGAGTTATAACCTGTTGGGGTTATTACAAGTCTTTTGCCACTTGTCACGTTATGATTTATTGTTAGCATGCCACTCGCCACATGCTGATTGGTCATAATGTTACCACATTAGCATGATGTCATCATTTTCTTTGTGCATGGGCATTCAAACTTTATTTACTATTGCCTCCAGTTGTGTTCTAGTAGGTGGGCCCCTACACACAAGGCTAAGCTTCCAAAAGAATTTTTTCATTTAGACACTTAAGCATTGTGAGGCTATATATTTAAATATTAAAAGGTTCTATAGCCTCATGAATGTGGGACAAAAAGACTAAGTGTTGATGTGCTTTCTCCACCTTTAACACCTTCCACCAAAGTAGTTAGATGCCTTTATACAAATCAAGGATCAGATGCACTTGTATTGATACCTATTCTCCATTGCCTAATAAAGGATTCTTGGCAATCTAAAATGCAAAGAAATAATGGTTCATCCTTAAAACCTACAAGCATTTCTCGGAAGGGTAAAATTGACTTATCTTTGTATGTTCTCAAACTCTAAATGTTTGCCTTGCTGAAAATTGTGACAAAATGAATGGGATCAACTTGAAACAATTTTTTAATCCTTTAACCCCCTTAGCAAACAAGCAATGTGGGAAATAAATTTGTCATGTATGGTAGTTTTGGAAAACAATGTGCATTTTTATACTTCTGCCTTATTGCTCCTATTAGCACCGCCCTCCCATTTGTGTGCTATGCTTCTTGGCTATCTGTCAAACTAATGAAAAAAAAAAATTAAAGTCTTCAAATGTTTACCCCTTGCATGGAAAGTGGACTTCCTTCAATATTTTCCAATGTGAATGCGCCAATTGAATGAATCAATAGTGATGGACTTTCCAAGCAGGCATTTGGTCCTCCACAAAATGAGATGACAATAGATATAAAGCTTGTCATTTACTTAATGTGCTCCATCCAAAGTTATGCTTCACCGATGATGATACAATAGATCCTCCACATTCCAATTGATTTGGCACAATCAAAGACTCACTATACTCAGTCTTGACAAAAAATGTTTTGGACATGGAATACTTTGCTCGGCTTTGCATGACCTTGGGAGAAGAATTGATTTTGAAATGTAAAAAACATACCCATGTCTTTCTTTGATCCATGCCTCTAAATATGTGAGCAATCACATATCTAGATTTTTAAACCATTAGTGAAGGGTTGATCATAAAAAAATGGCTCTCACAGTATGGCCATCATTTCCATTTGGAAATTTTTTAGGAGAGTGGTAAGATCCATTGCTTTATTCTTTTCCTAGCCTCCAATGGCTAATTTTAATTTTCACATGCAAGTTTCTATTACTAATCTCTCTCTTGAACAAGGGATGAGTATTTTATAATACCATGAAGATTTATTGCATTTCAATCAAGCATGCACTTCACCAACCATCCATAATAATTCATGCTCCAATGAAAAGTTTCTTTATATCACTAGGACACTCCCTTTTGAAATCAAATTATCTTGGTGTGTTGCATTGCCTATAACAAGAAGATCATGTTGATGGTGAGGAATATATGTCACTCCCTAAGTATCATTCCAATTCATATAAATACAAAAAATTTATACTGCCAATCACAAGAAATGTCATCAACTGAGAAAGATCCAAAACTCCTTTAGGCAACTAACAAATCCTATCAATATGCTAAAGATAGTCGAGCCCAAAAGTGGGTCTGGCTAAAAATAAATCAAACTAAAACACCTGACCCATCAGATCGATCCAAATAATACCTAACACCGAACACATTCAAATTTGACCTCTTAAAAATTCAAATTTAACTTAATTTTTAACCTTCTGCAAACTATCAATTTCATGTCAAAGGGTCTTTTGACTTGCCTTAAAAATTTACTAAAACACCTGACTAAGCTTTGAAATCAAACACGTTGATTCTCTATTATACATTCTTGCACCTTGTTGAATCTCGTCTCATTACAAATTCTTAGTCAAAAGATATTGACCATCAAAGTTTCCCTCTCAGTATTGCTTGCAAGAAAATAAGTTAGAAAACAATAAACTGTGTTCTATTTTGGCTTTGAAAATAGGGAAAACTGATACTTGGGGGTACGAAAAAATGGGGAATTGGTTCGTTGTCATGAGGACAATATAAATCTGGGATTAGGCCTCATGACAAATAACTGGGTGAATTTAGCAAGCAATCAAAGTGGGCTACTCATATTTGTAGAACTGGAAACACTAGCAGAAAAGTGGTTTTTGCAAATGGAATAGACCTGGGAAAGTGTGCAGATTGATTCATCAAGACTTTAAAATTGGCACACTTAAAGTATTTTTAGAGTATAATGCAATGGTACAATCCATTCAATTTCACCTATTACAAATTCATAGTTATGCCATCCCAAATAGGGGTACTAACCAATCTGCATTTCTTGACACTAGTAAAACTTCACAAATTACATTTGGAATCCCATTTGAAAACTGATCAAATGGATTCATCATAAGCTCAAAATTGAAACAAAAAAAGTCTCTGATCTCTAGAATGCAACACAAAAGGAATTATCTCATTTCAGTCAACTATGTTAAAGTTATAATAAGTCAAACAGGGCCTCCCAGAATTTTGAACAATTATCATTAGCATGACAACAATAAATGGGCAACATTGAGGGATTCAAAACCTAGTCAAAACATATTGAAATGACTTGAAATTTGAAACATAGGTTGTCTAATATAGATACTAAACACTTCCAAAGTGGAAAGTCATGAAATATAACTGGGTACAAGATATTAAAATGCAAACAAGGTCTCCTGTCACCGTTTGACACAGGCAAAAATGCAGATTTGGAAATTTGCTCAAAACAGAACTTCACAGAATGACTTGGAATAGAAATTTATCTTTGTGGGGCAAGTGTAAATACTGAATGCAAGGTGTTAGAATCATTAAACACCTCTTAGGCCTCAAACATACAACTAGGTACACATGCATTAAATGCACTTAAAAGGGCTTAAAAGCTTGGAATGGTACTCAAATCAGGAAGGTGATTTTAAATCCCATCAAGCAGAACTAAAGGTAGTAAAGTTCATATACCAATAGAAAGCAAATGAAATACACTAAGAAAATAGAAAGCATAAAGAAATGAATATTTTTATATTTTTACTTTATATGAGATGCAAACACATTAAAGAAATCTAATACATGGAAGATCTATCACCATAAATGAAAGATTGTCTATTGTGGGTTCACCAAAATGTAAGAAACATAAATGAAGAAGAATGAAAGGGATATAATTGATTCACCAAAAAGGCTAATGCACAAAAGAATCAATCTATGGAGAATATGAATAGAGAAGAGAAACGTATATCTTGTTATAAAATGTATGTATTGAATTAAAAAGAAATACTAACCTTAAAGTAGACTAAATTTGGAAAATGTTGTTTTCTAATGTCTGTATATAGTTTCAGGTAATTTTGCAACCAAATTTGGACTAGAAATGTAGAAATAGAAGAAACCTAGAAACCTTTTGTCTTTTTGAAGAAGGTTGACCTTGACCCAAAGCCAAGGTAAGATCTTACCCCTTTACTTCTAACCTTGACTTGCACTATGTTTGTAGATCCCAAAAGTTCGTCAAAAAGGGTAATCAAATCTATATTGATATTCAATGTCCCACACCTACTCCTATAAGAAAAAGGGTTTTGTTGTTGGATGAGGTGTTTGTCTTGGTCAAACCCCAATTTTGAATTAACCTTTAAAAATGGAATTGAAAGCATAATATAGATAAACAAAGTAAATGGGACTATTCACATTATTTATGTTGAAATCCTTGTAGAGGATTCAAATCCTTGAATCCACAAGTATGGATGCTCCAAATAAATGTATAATTGAATGTAGGATATCTCAAATCAATTGTATTAGATCTTCAACACTAATCTTTAATGGATCTTGGAATAGAAAGAGGCTTGAATGAATGTTGATGTCAGAATCTTCAACAAGAGGGCTCCAAAGAGATTTAATCCTTCAATAGCTATCAATGGATTGCCTTGATGAATTAAATGCTTGAATGCTTGAATGCTTTCCTTCTCCTTTTTTGATGACTTAATGGATCTTACACTTGAATTTAATGGAAGGAAGATGCTTGATCATGGAAAATATATCTCTGGATTCCTCATGAAAAATGGATTTGAAAATGAGAGAGAAATGCTTCTTTTTCTACTAATATAGGATACAAAATTCTAGAGTGGTTGACATAGGAGAATTAAATTCCAATTAAGCCTCAACCCCTAGAAATGGACCTAAATTAGATACAATTTAAGAGTTTACTGTTCTAAAATCTGAAATTGCCAACACAAAAGTAGGAAATAAAAATTTCTGAAGCTTGATATCCCAAAACCTTTGGAACTTGAAATTTGGACCTAGGGTCAAGGTCAAGGTTGACTCTAACCTAGGTCAAGGTCAAGGTCATCCTTGACCTAGGGAAAAGTTAAGTTTGACCTTCACCTAGAAGGTCAAAGATCTCAAACCTTTAGAAAAGGCTATCAGAAAAGGGTTGGAAATAGGTGAAAGAGAAAAAGAATAGGGGGAAAGAGCTAGATCTAGTAAAATACCCATTCAAGGCACTTGACATGACCCCAGACCACCTACTTGAAGGGCTAAACTAGTCCTAAATGGAAGTGCTTCATTTGCCGATGATACAATGTGCAAATAAGATTAAAGGCTATTGTTTTTTTAGAGATCACTTCAAATGTAGTTGCGTTGTCATATTGGTATATGTGTTCCAAAGGTAGCTTTCATGATATAAATAAGTGTAAACCATGAATAGACATGTCCCTTTAAGGGACAAATCTATTTTTTAATTAATAATTAATATTATAACCATAGTTATTGTATTATTATAATATTAATTCATCTCATATAATAATAAACACACACATATAACTATATCTCATAGATAATTATATATAGGTTTATCCAACTAAAGATAGCACACATCAACACTCCCTCTTAGTTAGGGAGGATAAACACATGATCATTTATCTCCTCAATATAAGTATGTCTTTGATCAGAAGATATTCAACATTTTGATATCACATTTGATGTCATGAGTATTGGTCTTCAAAAATATCAACACATGATATTCACCAATTACTCAAATAGGGTTTTGATATCACAAACTGATATCAAGAGAATTGATCTCCTAGAATATCGACATATGATATTTACCCAGTACCCAAATAAGTTGTAATATCATATCTAATATTATGAGTATTGGTCTCCCTAAATATCATACAATATTCACCAATTACTAAAAAATAAGGTTTGATATCAGATCTAATATCAAGAGTATTGGCCTTTCAAAATATCAATGATATTCACTAAATACTCTAATTAATGGTCTTCCCAAATGTTGAGATGCAAGACATTTACCATTTACTCAATTTATTTTATCTCATAATACAAGTTATTGTAAGATCATCACCTTACGACATATTCTCCAAATATAAGTGATGATCATGTGGAAGTCACCATTTCCTCATGCTGTACATAGAGGGTAGGCCCATTAAAATCACATGGTCACAATGTATGAATCGTGGTCCTCTTGACTATGATAACTTATTGATCACTGGAGAATCCATCTCATCATGGTTTACTCCCTCTAAATAAATATGATCAAGATCACCAAAGGTTGACTAAATCATATGCTCTATCTTGCTCCCTCTCTTTCAAGGTTTCCCATAATGAAATGTCAAGCTCCCTCTAAATCTCAATTTCCCTCTGCCAACAATAACATTCTCAGAGGAAAATATCAAGGTGTATAACTCTGAATGTATATATTGAAATAAGAATGCTAACATTCATTAAGATGTTACTAATTTAACTCATGCTTGTTACTAACAACATTAATGATTATAACATAATTGTCTTTATTTTATATTTTCAATAACATAATACATAATGATGTATAGAAGTCAAATATAGCTACACATCATATTTACTTTTTATATTCTCATAATGAATCTCTTTATGTTTAACAAACATAAATTTGAATCATCATACATTAGTTTTTAATGAATGTATATATATAAATACTTATATACAAGTATATATCTATATATATATAATTAGTATATTTCACAATATTCTAAACAAAGAACATTATATATTAGCAAACATGCATATTTTTAACTATAACATATCATATGTATGCTATAGAAACAAATATATAATAAAAGGTCCAAAATCATATCTTTATACATATACATTAAGGTTTGATGCTCGATGCCTCTAAGACTATGTCCTGTTTAGTAGTTTCCTTGGTGGATATGATGATCCCACTCAAAGGTATGTACACATGAACACCCCTTACTAGTGTGGTACGTGAACTCCTATAAAACACATCCCTCGCATTTAATACATGCATTCCTAAAATGTCTACCTTATTAAATTCCACATTGTAGGTAAATTTAAATTATTTTTCTACTTCAAAACCATATGTGGTCATTTCCTTGTTTATCCATCAATTCATAGGTTAATCATTGTTCGAGGGACATTCCTTCCCCTACAACCCTTGTTCTTCGATCCCCTCTTGATTCGGTCATTTTTTCTTGTACATGTATAAAGTTCCATGTAAACAATTTGGTGATGAAACTTTTACACAAGAAAGATTAGATGCAATTATGTAGTGCATTCAATAATGATACTCCCATTAATGGATCACCTCTTTGCAATCAACATTGCTATTTTTTTGTTTTTTAATATCTTTTCAGTGACAAGGATAATTTATCTAATGGCATTTGAATATCAAAGATGGGTTGATAATTTATGGAATGATCTTGAAATTGTTTAAATGAGACACATTTAGTTTTCCATGTGTAATCTGCAGCTGTTGATGTGATAATGTTTATCATTTTGTGTGCTGACTATAAGAATGTTAGGTATCTGCATAAACCCAATTGTCCCTCATCTCTAGTTGAGGTGGTTTTTATATTGGCTATCATGCATCTCTAATTTTTATGCATTCATTTCATTGTCTCCAAAAGGATTATATCACCTAAATATGAATTTATTCTAAGAAAATTACCTTTCTCTTAGACTCTAGATACTTCCACAATTCAGCTTGCAATCAGATAGATTATTGCTTATGAACGTTGTGCTGAATTAAGGGGGCTCTCCTATATATATTAACTAAGTTGATGGAAGTAGGAGATGCCTATACGTTCTTTAATATCAAATGCTCCCATTCTAGAAATCATTTCAATCTTATTGTTCTCATGTAGTGATTTTCATTGTGTTTTCCTCATTCTCCCTATTTCATTGCTTTGAATGAGAACTTACTCACATAGTCTATATCCATGGGTATTTCTCCATAATAAATATAATCTCTTAAATTACTTTTATTTTCTCCATATTTGTTCATACTGCTTTCCTACATTTGCAGGGTGGCTCTAATACCATGTTGTTTTTCTAGAGATCACTACAAATGTATTTGCATTGCCATATTGGTATATGTGTTCCAAAGATAGATCTCCTCATATAAATAAGTGTAAGCAATGAATAGACATGTCCCTTTAAGGGACATGCCTATTTTTTTAATTAATACTTAATATTATAACCATAGTTATAATATTATTATTATTATACTTTATCTCATTACAATAATAAACACACATATATAACTATATCTCATAGATAATTATATATAGGTTTATCCAACTGAAACTACCACACATCAACAACTATATATTATGAAGTATGCTCAAATGTAAATTTGTAACATAGTAAAATAAAATCCATTGGATTTATATGTATATTATTGCTCAACTTATGAAATATGATATATTTTTTTGATATCATTGTTTTGTAGAGGACTCCAAGCTAGACATCCAATATGGAAAAATTATTAGGTCTGGTACATGAATATCACCTCACCTTATTACCAGTCATCTATAGTGTGTGGTGGATTATGTCCCATTGATTATTGGGCACAAGTGGATAGTGGAAATATAAAGAAAATGTGGATTTTTATTTACTGGTCATAGCAAAGACTCAATGGTGAGGATATAAAATGATAAAATGTAGTGTCATGTTAATGAATGCTAGAGTAAAGAGTTTCTAAAGAACAAGTTGGCATTCAGATTTATTGTGAGATTTGACATAAGCTTCTAGGTATGAATATAAAAATCAAGCAACACGTTGAAGCTTTCAATAGAAATACAACTTTATGAGCTGTTGTTTAAAAATTTTGAATCACGTTTTTTAATTTTAGGTGATCAATTTGAAGCCATTTTTAGTACAAAATTATATTTTCTACATCTAAAATGGTACCCAAACCTTTTCTCATGATCATATAGCAAGGTTATGACATTTGCATGCATTTTTGAGATGTTGATAACCTTAAAAAATTGAGAAATACCTGAAAATGGCCCAGCTGTATTTAGAATTTAAAATGATTTTGCAATCTAGAATTTGATAGGTATGGAGGCATCCTAGAATGTGACCCAAGCTTCTCAAGTCCAAGTGCCTTGGATATAGATTCTAGCTTTTTGACAATATTATTCCTTCACACATTTGCTTCCTCTTCTTTGCTTTATTTTCCCTTGCTATCTCACATTTTTACATAGTTCTTTACACTACTTTCTATATCATTCTTCTAACCTATGTTATACATTACTATGCCAAAAAAATGCTAATAAATATTAATATTTTTTGGAGGTTGCAACTCTTCTCCATGTTATGTATGCTTAATGTTCTATACTATTCAATTCAACACATAACTTTGCCAAAAAAACTTCTCTTTCCAACACCATTGTAAAATTAAAAATTAATGTTTTCTCTCTGTAACCATTTATTGTTCTTCTAATATTCATTTTCTTCAATAATTTATTACATCCTTTTGCAAATTTCTTGTGACCATACTCTTCCTCTCCTCCTCTACTAGCCTATCAATATTTTGTTGCATGAAAAAAATCTCATACAACTGCTACTCATAATTCTCTTTTATAGTCCTCTTAAATAATCTAATAAGCCTAACATAAAGAAAAAAAAGGAAAATGTACCTTTCCTTATGCATAAGCCTCGAGTTTTCCCCCTACATAAAAATACATATTTGTTTCTTTGAAAAAAAAACTTATTTATCCTTTGACATAAATTTTCATGAATTAAGATAATTTAAAATTGAAAAATATCTACAAAAATATATTAAATCATATTTGTTAAAATCAAGTATTTAATTTTAAAAAAGGGTTTTTAACCCTTGAAACTTTGTATGACATAATTATTGTATTTTTCATAGCGAATATGCTATTGCAATCACTTTTATCTAACTAGTGATTATTTTTTTCTACTTCAATGAATGAATTGTAAGTATTTCTATTATTAATTATAAGTTTTAAGTTTTCTAATGTTTATATGTTAGATTGTTAATTTCTAAAATTATTAAATTTATTTTACTTGTGTTTGATTGCTTGAAATATTTTGGGTCTTATAAAAAAGGATTTTCAGGAACCACTACTATTATTGCATGATGATATTTTAAGAAAAAATATATATTAAAATATAAAACTCATAAAACATATTGAGTAAAGTTATTATAGTGAAAATGATAAATAAAAAATTATTATTAATTATAAATATTTTCATATTAGAAAATGTTATTTTTCAAATATTTAAATATTTAAGTAATTTGAATGATAAATTTTAAAATTTAAAAGATTAAAAATTTATTTTTATTTTATGTAAACTTTCCTTAAAATCAATTTATCTAGTTACCAACTTTAGTAATCAACTTTAGTAATCAACTTTATAAATATAATTAGAAAATGATAATAATCACTATTTCTCTCTTAATTTTAAATGAAATATTAAAATACATTAACAACCTATAAATCTAAAATTATTATACCTCAAGTAACTAGTTATTATTATTTTTAAAAGCATATAATTCTTTTGATAAGAGAATATTTATAAGATGAACTGAATTTCAATCAAATTATAATAAATCTTGTATTGATATAATTCTTACCACTTCTACACATGATATTTTGAAAAATAATTGTACATAGTTTTTATCCCTTAAACTTCTTGTACAACAAAATCAATTTACCAAACAATCTTATCATTCAACAAAATTTAGAACTAAAATATTAATCGACTATTGATTAAATTATATTAATTTTTTCTCCCACTATTTTCTAACTATTAAATTAACTTACGACAAATATAAGCCACTATGTGGCACTTGTTAAGATTGAAATAAAGCAACATCTAAACAATAAACTTAGTAAGAGGAATTTTTTCAAAGGTTTTTCAAAACTACCTTATAAGTCTTACGCTTTCATTTGTTGTTTAGTCATAATCTTGGAATAGAGGATTGCCATAAGTAAGCATATGCTAACAACAATTTCTTTTATGATCACTATTGTTTGGTCGCTGGAATAAGAATAGAAAATCTGGAATACATTTTCCATTTCCTATTTGGTTTGTCAATCGGAATATGGAAGAGAAATACATATGTCCATTTTGACTCTAAAATGAGCTTATTCCCATTTCAAAAACATAATTTTTATTGGAATAGCCATTCATATTCCCAATATGCATTCTTATTCTCCATTCCTATGATTGGCAAGTGTAGACTACCATACGCATTAACTGCTAAATCGCTTCCTTGTCTTGCTAACATAAGATATTGCCTTCAAACCTATTGTGGCTAAGATGCAATTTTGCGAGATTGGAAGCACCGCAGAGCCATGGAAGAACCTTGCCGCTTAGGTGGTTGTTGCTCACATCCAACCGACCCAGATTCTTCACTTGGCCGATTGCAGGTGAAATCTTGCCTTCGAACTCATTGTTGCTAAGGTTTAATATCTGGAGACTGGAGGCGCCCCATAGTCTAGGAGGAATCTGGCCACTCAAATGATTGTTGTTGATGTCCAGAAATTGAAGAGAATTGCAGGCTGCAAAGGACGAAGGTAGACTACCACTAAATTTGTTTGAAGCGCCAGAAAAGGCATAGAGCGCTCCTCCCCCACATAGATTCTCTGGCAGAGGACCTTCCAATTCATTTTCCCACACTTCAACGTGAGCGAGATTGGACAAGGTATCCAAACCCTGTGGAAGCCATCCACTGAGCTTGTTGCGGAACAACTTCAAGTAACTCAAACATCGTAGATTGCCGAGCTCAGAAGGTATCTCTCCGCTAAGTCGATTGTTGAACAACTGCAGCGAATTCAAATACGTCAGATTTGAGACTCCCTCAGGAATTGTGTTGTGAAGCTGATTGTCGGTGAAATCCAGACTCTCCATGCTCTTCAGTTGGGGCCAAAATTTGACGAGATAGATTGTTTTCATAGAGATAAAGTTCTCTCAAACTCTCAAGAACCATTAAATTGGTTGGAATAGAACGCGAGAGATGATTCTGCGAGAAATCCAACCACTCTAACTGGGTTAAATTGCCAAAGAAAGTCGGAAACTCGCCCACAAGGTTGCAGTTATATATGTTGAACTTCTTACATTAATTAGGTTAGGAATGTTGGACTTATTACATTGATTAGGTTAGTTTCTAAATAAGTCAGAATGATTGTTGAATTAATATAATAAGGGGGAATGTTAGGTTTATTACATTAATTAGGTTAGTTTTTGTGTTTAGATTAGATAAATAAAATTAGTGCAATATATAGTTGTGGAAGTTATTTCATAAGTAGTTGTTGTAAGGGAAAATAAAACTATATAACAATGCTCAGACATCAATGTAATGATTCAATATAATTCATATCAATATTCATATCATTCCTGTATATTATTCAGTATTGTTTCAATATCATTTTCAGTATCAAGTCTGTGTGTATGTGAATGATCTGAATCAGTAATTTCAATATTTTATATTTTTGCTCTTTCATTTTATATTTTCAGTTTCACATTCTTTGGGCCTGTTAGAGTGGTATCAGAGCAAGGTATATAGGCAATGGAGAGTTAATGGTGAGATGAAAATGTGTTGTGACCAGCAGTGACAATAATGTTTGTATGCAATAGTGAAGTTGGCATTGCATTCATTATAAATGCAAGAGGAATGATTCTGAGATTTTGCTTGGTCTTTCATAATTTGTAAGTTGCTTTGGTTCATATGCTCATGGAGAACCATTTCCTACAGCCTTGGATGCATTTTAATTTGTAAGCAGTGTTCACTTTTCTATTGTGCATTTTATTTAAGTTGCTTTATTTTCTTTCAAATCAATCAAGAAGAAAATGGATAAAATGTCTACTATTGCTAAGTTTGAAGGTTTTGAATTCTACATATGGAAAATTAAGATACTGTTTTTTTTGGTTGAAAAAAATCTATGGGATATTGTATGTGGATTGGTGAAAAAGCTACAAGTTTTTTGCTATAAAGAATAGAAGTAAATAGGAGACTGGAGGAAATGGAGGTTGGAGGATTTTTATCATCTCAAGCTAGCTTCTCGCTTAGAGATGATTACTGCATGAGAAGCACCTATTTGTGTCCCTATAAAGTTGGGGCTTGGCTAATTCCTCCCTGAAGATAAGAGGGGAATTGATAGATTTGTGTCCCTGAAGAAAAGAGGGGGCTTGGCTACATGATTTCCCCTCTATTGAGTGAGGGGGGGCAGGATTTCAAGAATGGTGTTTGAGAACTTGGAGGAGATGTCAACTTTTAGAGGAAAGACGTCCAGACATATTAGTCGTGATTGTTTCTACGACACTTGAGGAGACGTTAGACACACTCAGAGGAGATGTGAACTTTTAGAGGAAAGGCGTCTCATGTGCAGCACCAAAGGAGGCATCAGACACACTCCATGGAGATGTGAAATTATGGAGGAACTATGTCTTGTTGTGTAAAAGAGGTAGAAACAATATTTTTATGAGGCCAACTTCTGGATTTGCAATCTAAAGCTAGGATATGAGGGAACTTCAAGATTAGGATTTGCAATCTGAAGTTGCAGACTATTTACAAAGATTGGTGAAAGAGCTCAACTCCAGGATTAAGATTTGCAATCTGAAGTTGCAGACTACTTTCAAAGATTGGTGAAGGAGCTCAACTTCACAATTAGGATTTGCAAGCTGAAGTTGCAGACTACTTTCAAAGTTTGGTGAAGGAGCTTCATCAAAGTTTATCATCTTGGTGAAGGCTTTTCAATTTTATTGGATTAATTTAATAAGGGGGGAATGTGAACTTATTGCATTAATTAGATTAGGAATGTTGGACTTATTACATTAATTAGGTTAGCTTCTAAATAAGTGAGAATGATTGTTGAATTAATGCAATAAGGGGGGAATGTTAGGTTTATTACATTAATTAGGTTAGTTTTTGTGTTTAGATTAGATAAATAAAATTAGTTCAGTATATAGTTGTGGAAGTTATTCTGTAAGTAGTTGTTGTAAGGGAAAATAAAACTATATAATGATGCTCAGACATCAATGTAATGATTCAATATAATTCATATCAATATTCATATCATTCCTGTATATTATTTAGTATTGTTTCAATATCATTTTCAATATCAAGTCTGTGTGTATGCGAATGATCTGAATTAGTAGTTTCAACATTTTATATTTTTGCTTTTTCATTTTATATTTTCAGTTTCACATTCTTTGGGCCCGCTACAATATAGCCATAACTGCTGCAGGTGCTTTAAATTGGTAGGTTCTGTGGGTAGCACACCAGGACTCAGATAATTACTACCAATTGTGAAGTTCTTCAGAGACTCCAAATTCCTGACAAAATTAGGAAATGGCCCACTCAGAACATTGTCATGGAAGAAGAGAGCTTCGAGCTTTCGCAGCATTCGAAACACTAGAGGAATGGGACCACTGAAAGCATTATTTGCCAAGTTCAACACTCTCAACTCACTCAATTTGGAGATACGAGTGGGCAGTATTTTGATGAAGTGATTGTTCGACAAATCGAGCTTCTACAAATGCTTACAACGTAAAGTCCACCTGGGAAGGGACCAGTGAAGGTGTTGTCTTAGAAAGTCAAGGAAGTGAGATTAGGAAGGGCAGCGCATAAGGCGGAAATGAGGTTGCCAGAAATGGAGAGCCTTGTGATATCAATAGTGGTGATGGTGTTGAAAGCATCATAGGAGATTCCAGTCACCCAAAGCATTCCAAGTTTCCTTCCAATCTTCATTTATTATTTGAAGTAGAATAAAGCCATCCCGTGAGACGGAAGAAAGGTGAGAATGTAGCAAAAGAAAGTGAAAGACGGGGGGACCATTACTGCTGCCATATTATGATATTTTGGCAAAAGAAAAAGCACTCCTTGGAGAAATGTCAGGAGCAGCTTTCAGATTTAAGGCCTGTTGATAGGAAATTTTTCTTCTCAAAGTCCAATAGAGGGTAGAAAATTTTGGACTAGACCAAAATAAAATAAGAAAATATGTTTTGAAATTTTTGGGATGCCGTGTAGTGTACTAAATAAAGAGTGAATGAAAGATGTGACTAATCAGGCAGTACAAGTGGGAATTTGAATGACCCATTCAAAAGAGTATACATGGCTTGCTAAACTAGCGTCAAGTTTACGCATATTGCCATATCTATTAATTACGTGGAACTCGCTCTCTTCTTATTTAAAACTGATCGGGTGATATTTAAGCTGATAGGGTTATTTCTTAGAGGATCTTGGTTGGAATGTTAGGACTTCCTAACATTGTTTGATGCTGGGAGCTAGGAAACATTGTCAGAAAATGTATAAAGAGGTAAAGTATAAAGAAAATTTTTCCCTTCCAAAGGGGCTATCGCGTTGCATTCATCTAAATTAAAAATGCATTCAGAAAACAAACAAACACATTTTAACAATAAGAGCTCAGTATGAGCTTGAGTCCCTGCCTTGGGAGTTTGAAGGAAGGTTGTTTAGTAAACATATAATGAAGGATCATACGATTGTATCCATTGTATACAAATGAAAAAATATTTTGACATAGACATCCAATGCCCTTAAAAATGGGTTTGTAAAAAATCTTTCACTTTGAGATGTTTATGAAAAAAAAATGATTAAAATCAAACTATAAAACTATTAAAAAACATTGTAAAAGAAAAAAATACTAAATTATGTAATTTGAAAAAATAAATTCAATATTTAAATAGTTTCTAATTATAAAACGAAATAAATTGTTTAGTAAATTAAGTTCGAAAAATTGAAATAAGAATTAAGATTTGAAATTGAAATAAAATATATACAAATTAATAAATTTAAAATCTTAATTTTCTTTTAAAATCAAACACAAAAAGTTTAAAATATCTTATAAAAGAAAATAAATTTATTCAATTTTTTTATTCATATTACTAAAATTGTTTTGATTTTTTAATAAAAAATTATTATGTATTTTTTGAATTTCAAATACAATTAGCAATGATAATTTTTAAAAATAGAATAATAATAAGCTTTAATAACAATTAATAATTATACATACAACTTCCCCTTTTACAAATTTAAAATTTTATATTTTATATTTGCAACCATGTTTCCCAAATTCTATGTTTGAATTGAGTTGCATTTGATAATTAAGTACTCCTTGGTTCACATACGACTAGTGCCCAACTAAAACATTATATGTTAATAAAGTTGTCAGACGTAGAAATGCCCTGAACCATTACAAGTGGAAGGTGCACACAGTAAATCTAAAACTTTGATTGTTCTAAAACATGGCAATTTGACCAATGAAGTTGGACTGAAATTTTGAGTTGAAAAGAGAAAGAAGTTTTCGGAAGAAAAAATTCCCAATTATGGATGCCAAAAATATAGTTTTACCCCTAGCATATTTGTTACCAGCCACTCACAAAATAGAAATTACTCATTCAAAATTAATTAAAAAATAAATTGATTCTTCAACTTTGGAAATATACAGCTTTGGTTTTTGAAAAAGTTAATAGTGTCCTTCACCCGAAAACATTAGTACCCTGCCTTATGCAAGGCAAGGACTAATTATTTAATATATGGCATGGATTGGTCATATCAGGCATCCCTATATACTTAAATACCGTTTTAATGCCTCCATTAGTGTGTTTGCGGAGATAAAATATAGGGCCTCAAAAGGAGACGAGAACAATACAAAGGAGAAAATAAATTCCCTCAATTGATGTGTGTCGGGGATAGAAGGACTGATATGGATTTTCCATTTTGGGACTTTAAAGACATCATTATTTATCAACACAAACAAATTTAATCTATTTTTCTATCTAATTTTTTTTGTTTTTGTTTTATAATAATAAGTTTTTGTTTGTACCAGTGAAACTAAAAGAGATTGTTTATATTTCTATTTTTGTCAATATACATGATTTTGATGGCATGATAGAGGGAGTCCACTTGTCTGATAAAGTTGCTCTATGTCTATAAAAATTTAAAAAAATGGATGTCCTATAAATCTTGATTAATTTCTTTTGGGTTCTAATCGATCTCACTTTGAGATCATGTTATACAAAGTTATTGTTAGCTTCTCTCAAGCTAGGTAAGCCAAACCTTACAAGAATCAGGTATCCATTTCCTTATACAATTCCATGGTTCCAAAAAGGTCATCAATTATTGGTAAGTGAATAGGCTCATGTTGATTTTCAGATTGGTAGATATAAAGAGAGTGTTTAAAGTTAGACAAACATTTTTCATTTTCTAATGCAAAGTTAAGTAGAAAATTTAAAGATTTTATTTCTTCATTCTTCCCACAAAATTGGAATCATATATCACCATTGTAGATTTTTTCCTATCACCAATGTAGTAATGCCTCACATAATATTTATTCATAAATGGGTATTTAATTTTAAAATTATTTAATACTAAATCATGTGATAGCTTCTGAATAATATTTAAAAACAGATTTGTGAGTAGTGTTGAAAAAAGATTAGGGTTTTTTTAGTTGTAGTAATGCTTACAATTAGGATAGAGTTAAATTAATTTTTTTAAAAAACCTTAGAATAAGATGAAATATTTTTAAAAAGTTAATATTCATTACATTTGTTAGCTAGCCTGGCTTATATTAATCAATATATTTGTAAATGTTTATTTAATTTTATGGAAAGATGAGATATTGTTTGCATTTCACAAGTCTAGGGGTCCTATGTCATATAAGCAATGATAATTATAGGGGTAGGAAGATATAAGGAAAAATGAGTGTCTATGTTTGTGAATAAGAAATATATAAATATGGGGCCAGGGGAATACACAAAGAAAGTTACAACTATTTAAAAATAACATACAAGAAGTACAAAGAGAGAGTTACAACTATTTAAAAATAACATCAAAATTATACAAGACTATTAGCTTAACCCTTGCACCCTTTAAAGGTGCAAGTGCTAGTTTATATCAATGGTTTGTATTCACCCAAGGATGTGCAAATGAAGAGCTAGTTTTCAAAATCCATCATCATCTATCATCAAGGGCATTATTAGTCATGTCTTTCTATAGGTAGGGAACTAATAAGTAGGTGGTGATCCCCAATAATTTTTACAATAAAAACTAGTGAGTATCAAAGGCTTAAAAATCATTTTATTTTTAAAATTAATATTCAATAAGCAATTTCTAATTTTTGATTGGCTAACAACAATTTTAGCAGGGGTAAAATTATTTTTCTTAGAGAAAAATTATAGAAAAAATAAATCTCTACAATATTCTTCATGAATTCTAAGAAAAATAATTTTAAAATTAAACATTTACCACATCTTCAAGCATCTAGAAGTTTTTGCAATGACAATCACCCCATGGCTATAACCCTAAAGCATTTGAGCATCAACATTTTTTCTTTTGTTCCAAGAAAATTAGTGTATAATACCAAAAAATAGGTCAATTGTAACAATTCTTGAGAAACCCAAAACATAAGAATTACTTTTAAACACTATAGAGGTAAAAATTATTTTTGAACTCGAATTTAAGTTGGCTCAAATTTGTAGAATAAACCCAAACTACAAACCAATACTGCTCATGCAAGCAAATAATTCTAATGGTCTAATTTTGATTTTCCTAGTCAATATATAATAGGTTGGGTTTAATGGCCAAAATAACTCCAATTGTAAGGCAAATAAGGAAGGAGTTGGTTGTCGCTTCTTGATTCAAGGTCATCCTTGAGAATTTTGTAGCAATTAGTGGAGGGGTTTTTGACGATGTCCTGTAGGACACAACACTTCCATGCACAAAACTACACAGAACACAACCACCCATAGAATTCCCCCCATTTAATTCATCCCAACAGAACGTATAGACCTCATTTATGATTTCTCATAGAGAGATTCAATGATGTACAATTAGGTAGTTTATTTATGATTTCATATGCACATGTCTTTTGAAGGACAAAAACATATTAGTTTCATTTTAGAAGCTTCACAATGCATAAATTTTAGACAACAAATAGACACATAAAAACTAATAATCAAGTCTCCTACAAAAATTAAACAAAAGCTTAACTTCAAATTGTTTATTTGTCTAGAGTTTGCATAAACATAGAAGCAAGATTTTTGGGAGAAAAGGAATTCAAATCTATCTTCTTCTCAAAGTTTCTACATAAACTTTATATTACATGTGCCACCATATCATTCTTTGATCACTTCAAAGTCCATAACACTCCTTAAAATTAACATTTTATGTCATTTTTAATGTTTAATTTTAACTTAATTGTTGGTTTGGTAGGTATATGTGTAAATTAATTTTTGAATGGTTTTTTTAACAAATAAAATTTCACTATTTTACAAATCTTGTGTTTGTTTTCAATTCATAAATTTTTATACATTTCTAAAATCTAAAATAAAAAAATTATTCATGTCTTAATATTTGTTATTTAGAAAATAAAATAAAATGATAAGAATATTATTTACTAAAAATAATAAAAATTAAATATAAGTTTTCTTCCTTTAATTTTATTAAAAATTGTAAAAAAAATTACTTATATTAGTAATGTAGTTTTACTATAAATGTATTTTCTCAATTCTATTCTTCATGTTTTCTATATAAATCATTACAAATGTGACAAATTAAACTAAATTTTATTCAATTTAAAATACTTTTCAATTACTATTGAATGTTTATAAATAAATTATAGTAAAAACTATATTTTTGTTAGACAATATACTCACAAATTCAAAATGGCCATCTTTTATATATTATCAGCAATAATACCTATCAAGAAAATGACTTTAATGCACTGGTGATAAATAATTTTGTAGCCTTTGTTTATGTTTTCTATTGAATCACTATGCTTTAAAACAAAAAAAAACAACCTATTTTTTCTTTTTTACAAAAGGCAAGGACTACAACACTTTCATATCTCTTGTTTCATTTAGGTATAATTGTGCTACGATATTTTATTAATAGTATTTGCACTAAAAAGGTGAGTATATCGCTATAAAAGTTGTAGTAATATTCACCAAAATATAATATTGTATAAGTGTAGTTTGTATTATTTCAAGTAATTTCAACAAATTAGAAAATGTTGCATATGTAAATACAAATATAAAAGATGCAAAAGGAAGAAAGTATGGAAACCAATGTTCCTTCTTCAACATAGATAGATGGAAAGTAACTTGAATCTTGCATAAAGAGAGAGCATATGTTTTTCCATTTCATTAGGATTAAATAGTTACAAACTAAATGCATTTTAGTTTTACAAATTTCAACATTAGTATCTATAAAAAGAAGAGGTAAGAGAATAGAAGAAATACAAAATACAACAAATTATAGAAGCAAGAAAAGTACAACTTACATAATACATGCTAACAACATAAAATAATAAAACAACATAGAAATACTTGAGTTTGTAAACCAACAAAGACAACACACCTTAATAGTCAGCTTTCAAATCAAAAGTTTCTTAAAGATGCAACTCATCACTTCAAGGAGAGGAAATATAGCTGCAAACAAAGCATGTGCTATGATTGTTGAAATGTAAAGTGCATTTTTAGTCTTAAAAAGTTATCCTATTTGTAACACAACACCTTTTAACTAGGTTGAAGGTAATATACAAGTTAATTTGAATCCTTGCAAAATTAAAAGAAGCTATTAAAGAATCATTATATGCCAAACCTCTATTGTAGAGAGCATCATCTAATGAGGATAAATTTAAATTGCGATGTTGTAATAAAATGTGAAATTGGTAACTTTATCAAAAAAAATGGAGGTCTTTGTAACACAAACCTAACAAACCTAATTTATAGGTCTTTGATTTTATATGAATACTAAATATCAATTCTACATACATGATCTGAGAATCATGTATGTTGATCTATATCATTACCGAAGATATATGATTATTTAGATCTATATGTATGCATATCTATATCATAAGTATTTATATGAGTATCATGCATGTAGATATGATACATATATTATAAAAATGGAGGTCAACCATGTTATTCAAATAGATGATGTAAATTTTATACATATATTATAAAAATGGAGGCCAACCATGTCATTGAAACAAGTGATGTATTTCTTGAGTCCTTCCTTATCAATAATATCAAAGCTAAAGATCACATAAAATATTCAAGAACTATTATAATTTTGTCTTATATCGTAAACTATAGCTTCCAAAAATTATTTTAACTTTGAAATGTAATTTCTTATATAATTCTAACATATCTTTTAATAAATTTTAAAAACCTATACAAGTTAAATATTAATTTTTTAATTTCATTATTTTGAAAAGACTAAATAAACATACATTTTCCTAAAAGAATATATTTTGAAAAATTCTATAAATTATTCTAATGTATTATGATCAAATGTATTTATGTATTGTCAAAATTATAATTTCTATAAAAAAATATTTAAAATATAAAAGATAATATGCTAGAAATATGATGGTGTCAAATATTAATTTAAATACATTATATTAAAAGTAATCAACTAAAAAATAAAATTCTAAAAATAAGAATAAAAAATAATTATTTTAATAATATTGTTTTCCCCTTAGACTCTTCTTGATTCCACATATCTTAATTGAATTATTTCTCTTACTCATTTCATATCTATTGATTCAATAAACAACATTTATAAACTTTACCTCAATGTTTATTTTTATAATCATATAAATTTCATAGTAATAGTTTAATTTTTTTTATTATTACTTTTAACAATTATTTATTTAGTTTTTTTACTACTCTAAGTATTGTAATAATAAATTTTTGCAAGGCTTCTACCTTGGGCAATGTTTGGGGTAATTTTTGGCATGCCAAAAGGACACAAGGTTTTTCTATTTTCGATGGCTTTTGAGGGTGGGCTATAGAAATATGATGACCAAGTAGCCAGAGACTAATTGTTATTTTAATCAATTAAGTGGGATGCACAAGTATTTTTTGAATACCAAAAACCTTCATTGTTGCGACTAGAATAGGAAGGCAAGAAAGGGCTTAGCTCTAGTTTGTTTGTGCAAGTTGTCATAGGCTATGAGTGGTATGGCTGCAGAGTTGAAAGAGGGAGAGGAGGATCTAGTTGTGGATCTATGTGAAGAAGAATCCATGGAGAAAGAAAATGCCAGGATCAAGAAAAAATGTCAACGATGACAAGGATGCATGGACCTACCTAAAAGAAGGTGAGTTCATCCCTTTTATGGAAAGCATTGAAGAACACAATGAAAAAGTGTCATGGTAATTTATGAATTCATGGAATAAACTAGCAGGTGAGCATTGATGGTGCTTCCTTTGAAGTCACTAAGGAGCCAATTGCTAATGCTACAGGTCTAGTTATGGAGGGTAAGAGCTTGAGGAAGCAACCTACGGTCGCAAAGAAGACAAGCTTGCAGAATTTCTTTTGTCCCAATGAAGGCTCTGTACACTTGCATTGTGGATTTGCTAGAGAAAAGCTCTTGGAACCATGGAATATGGTTTGTTATGTTATCATAAGGTATGTCACCTTATAGGACTAGGTTAAGGTGTCCTGCTACTACCATTTTCCTATCCTTAATCATTTTAGGAATAGGGAATGCATATCTTTCCCTTACTTGATTCTTCATTATATGGAAGACTCTATTTGGAATATTCGTAAAACATGCAAGGGAGGGAAAAGTTATACTGTCTACCACTAAACCCTAATTTACCATCTATTTAAATTTAATAAGGGTCTTCATCACAAGATCACTAGCTTGAACCCTTCCTCCCTTAGAATTGCTGAATTATCCCCCAAGTCTTGTCCCCTTCCTCCAAAACCTAGACTAAAAAGGAACCTTTGACTACTGGTAAAAAGTTAAAAATGGAAAATATTGAGGTTCTTGATGTTCAAAGCACTAGAACCACTACTAAGAAAGGTAGTAGTGGATCAAGTCAAATATTGAGGGAGAAAAATCCATTGGCCACCCTAGGTAAGGATAAAATTGACAATTCTGAATCCACTGATAACTCAAGTAGGAAAATTGGCCCCAGACCCAAAAGGAAAGCCACTAGAAGGAACTATGGGGAACAAGAGGAGGATGAGACTGATAGTGAAGGGAAAGAGAAAGGGGGTATGGCTGGGGAGCAAGATATCCCTATTTCATCTAGGGTGTCTGATACATTCAAAACTGAGACCAACACTCTAGCATCTAAGAAGGATGATGTCATGAGGGAGAAAGGTACGATCATGTTAGTAGTTAGAGCGGGCAATTTGGGAGGCGAGACTCAAGGAAGGGTCCATTTGGGAGGTGATTTTTGGAAGGTGGTGAATACTGGGGGTATTGACACCTAAAAGGAGGCAAGCAAAATGGAAAAAATAGAAAATGACTTGGGGAGTTCAGATATTGCTAGATTGAAGGAGTCCATAACCACTATGATCAAGAAGAATGAGCACTTGGAGGACAAAGTTGATAGGGTTGCTAACTTCTTAGTGAGGGTTATGCATTCTACTACAACTACTCTTCACCTACTATAGGATGACAAGGAGGGAACTAATCTTTAAGAGATGCTAATTAAATATATTGTCTTCAAGAAACAATAATTAAAGACAATATTTACAACAATAGACAACTTTTATTCCGTCTCAAATTAAAACATTAAGACAACTAACTTAACAGTTTTCACTATAGTCATCTTTAAGGGTACGGGAAACGCATATTGGAAGTTGGAAGAAAGCGACCACAGGAAGAAGAGGAGGAATCGACAGAAACAGATGAAGGCAGGGCAGGGAAATGCATTGTGTTTAACGAGAATCACATTTAGTTGGCAAAAAGGAGAGGGAATCAATGATATCATATTATAAATAATAAAAGCAATAGCGCAATGACCATTTTTCTATCTTGTATATCAGGCAGTAGAGAATAGCATTTAGCGGGCATGAAGGAGAGTGTTATGCTATTGTACATTGCCGAAGATGTAAATTTTGCTGGAGCCACCCATGGCGAGGCACAAGAGATTGAATTCCTGAACGAAGAGATTGTCGCCCTAAAGCTATAGGGTGTGCACACTATAAGGTGCACATGTTATAGTGTGTTAGCTGGTGTGAGCAACTAGGCATAGGGTGCACGTACTACTATGATCTTATGTGAGTCCTAATTTATCTGTAATCTAAATGTATTGAATGAAATGAGTATCTAAGTACGTTCCCCTTTATGTTTACTTCTTTTCTTTGGTCGTTTGGTCATCTCCACAAGTATGATGGGGTGGGCATAAGGGTGCCACATTGATGGGTAACATTACCAGCTACTATCAATAAATTAGTAGTGACATATTAATTGATGCATTAAGTGAAGTTATATTGAACATGTATATTGAGTACTCCCAAATATAGAGTTAGATTATTTTCACGCATACAATTGAGTCAACATAGTTTACATGTTAAATTCTAGGTGTTTTTATGTAATTTGTTTGTTTAAGTATCCATGCATGTAGATTATGATATATTCTTCTACTAGGCTAAGATAAATCATTCATTGGATGGGAAATCTCTATATTTTGGTACAGCCTGAGTTGGCCTAGTGGTGGAGAACTTGTACTCTTGAAAGAGAGGTCACAAGTTCAAATCCCACTGGGGGGTAGGGTATGTACGCCTCGTTTGTAGCGCCAAGTGCCTCTCGAAAAAGAGTACGAGGTAGTCCCATATCACTGTCACCATACGTAAACCCAAAAACTATGGCATAGTGTCGTCGACTATAAAACCACCTTACCTTACCTTACCTTATTGGAGTTTTAGCACCTAGATTTTTGACATCAACACCTAGCTTTTAGTGCCACTATCTAGCTTTTAGCACTAGTTCTCTCAATGTAAGACTTTTAAGACTTTTTATGCTCTCTAGATTGTGAACTTTGATCTTTTATAATCTACACATGGAGATTAGGGCATGCACATATCAACACCTCTTCTCGCATTTCAATTCTTCTAAGAGTATAAGTTGATTTCCAAATATTCATTGCTTTCATGATATTTTTTTCTTTATGTTTATCGTGGTTCCTTATCTTTCTTGTATTAATGTTAATTTTTTAGTAAGCTTCTATGCCTAATCATGTTGTAACACTTGGATGTTTGTCAAGACTTATGCTTGTGCACGATTGTGGAATAATTATTGTGTTTATGCTATAATATTGTTAGCATGATTATTGTGTTTATGTTATAATGTTGTTAGCATTGTCACCATATATTATGCATGTGATAATTCTATTAGTTAAAAAATAATTGTGTATATTTAACATTTTTTCATGTTCCTTAGTGGAGCATTAGAATAAAAATGAACATTTTGAAATTATAAATCCTTAAATATTACCAAACACCACTCTCACATGAAAAATAATCTATAGTTCTATTTCTAAATCATGAATTAAATAAATGATTTCAACAAAAATTATGCTAAAATCTAAAAAAGTATTAGAGGTTTAGCTACTACCTTTACCATAAATTAATGTGAAACATATATCTTTAAAATTAAACTATAGATTAACCTTCCTTATGGTTGTTACTTATTATGTAATTATGGAGTGTTTTTTGATATTCTAATTAATGTGATCAAGTTTATTTCATTAATACGATGTATGAAAATTAACAAAGTATCAAAAATAATTTTTTTGAAAGTTAGTACGAGTATCTAAAGGTAATATCAATCAACCAAACAATAATTATTTATTGATCTACTAACTAAGCAATGCATTTAATAGTTCTTTAAAGTACAATTATATAATATTGTATTTAACAATACTATAAATCTTTATGGCTATCAACATTTGATAGTAACTTTGATAATTTTAGATGATATTAGTGAAGATTGCTAATTGGGCCACCCTTACACAATGTAGTCTAAAATACTCTATCATATGCTCTCCAAATAAGGATATTGGTGATTTCATTTTGAAAAACTCACTTTGCTCTTCTCCTCCTACATGTTGACCTCTAATCCATATCCTCTAATAAAAACAATTATTCCTCTTATACAAAACTTGACCAAATTGATTATTTAATTTCATCTCTTCTAATAGAGTATCTCCTTTCCTTGACTTTGTTCTACATACATCTAGCAAGATTAATTCTTTATAAATCAATTGAAACAAGACTGATATATCAACATGACTACTAAAATTCATTGAAAATTGTTTGTATATGAATCAATTTCAAAGCAATATTGTTATTCCTACATGACTAGTAATCACTGAATTATATTTAGAATTAATATTATAGGAATCAATTGAAGCGAGATTATTCAACTTGACTATTAAAATGTTCAAAAACTACATTTAATGTTAATTAAGCTCTATGAATCAATTGGGGCAAGACTATTATTTCAATGCGACTCTTAAAATATTAATAGAATACATTTGAATTAGTGGAGGCAACATTGTTATTTCAACATGACTAATGGAATTCCTATGAATCGATTGAGTCAAGACTATTATTTCAACATCACTACCAAAACATTGAAATAAATAAGATTGTTATTTCAACATGACTACTAAAATGTGAATAAAATACACGTTCAAGATTGATGTTGTATGTATCGAAGCAAATTTCAACTTGACTACTAAAATATCAGTAAAATACATTCAAGATTAATGCTCTATGAATCAATTGAACCAAGATTGTTATTTTAACCCGACTACTAAAATATCACTAAAATACATTCAAGATTAATGTTCTATGAGTTGATTGAGGCAAGACTATTATTTCAACATGACTATTAAAATATCACTAAAATATATTGAAAATTAATATTCGATGAATCAATTGAAATAAGTCTATCATTTCAATAAAACTATTATATATCACTTTAACATTTCAATAAAACTATTATATATTACTTTAATACATTCAACCTCAATGTCCTATGACAATTGAAATTAGCCCTTTATTTGAGGAGGACAATTACAAATATCACTTAAATACATTCAACAATACTCTATGAATCAATTCATACAAACTAATTTTTTAACATAACTACTAAGATATCAGTGACATATACTCAAGATTGGAGCTCTATTAAAGAAGACGGTTATTTTCTCTCGCTCTCTAAAATGTTACAGAAATACATTTGAACCTGAATATATACAAGAAGAGCAACTAACAATTGAAACTTTTGAACGCACAAAACGAACGCTAATGTTAATAAATCATTTCTGTAAGTCGATTAATCGGGAAAAGTTGACCATTCATTCTTAATCTCGGATTGACTACCCGAGATCGATTCAAAATGCTGAGACGGTTTTCCATCCCTCGTCTCCTTGTGATATACATGGCCGCTGGTTTGGCTCTCTGTTTGTGCAAAGCAAACCCACACGTAAGACGCGCATCATCTGTTCCATGCATTTCTCTTCCACAACGCGCGCATCCAGATTGTGTTGCGTATCCACCCCACGATGTTCACGCCCTCTCCATACTCTGCCTCACCCGTGGATTCTCCCGCTCACCAGCTCCAGCACCACCACTCCGAAGCTGTAAACGTCACTTTTCTCGTCCACCCTTCGCCTATCCAGATATTCTACATACCACATTTCGAAAAGATAAATTACATATATAAAATAAATTATTGATTCATCAAAGCTGAATTATTGAATTCAGAGAAGACGAAGTCTTCGTACCTGGAGCAATATATCCGTGAGACCCTACATAACTGGACACCCTATTCTCCTCTTCCAACCTATCAACCACTTTAGACACGCCAAAGTCTGCAATTTTAGCCGCGAATTCCCCGTCCAGCATGATGTTGCTGCATTTCACGTCCCTGTACAGAATTGGAAGCGTGCAATCGTGGTGCATGTAGCTCAGCCCACGGGCTGCACCCACTGCGATCTTATAACGTGTCGGCCACGGCAGGAGCGTTTCTCGTCCTCGGCTACCGTGCAGACGGTCGAACAGGCTACCGTTGGACATGTACTCGTATACCAACAACTTGTAATCTGACTCTTCACTTGTCATGCAACCCAGAAGCTTTATTATATTGGTGTGCCGGATGAGCCCCAATGTATCCACCTCGACGTCCCCATCTATATTATCTTCTAGTTCTTGCTCATCTTTTCTGTTAAAACGTGCTTGTAGTCTGCTAGTGTTACGGATCTTCTTAACGGCTACCGCTTCCCCGTTCTTCAGAATGACCTTGTAAACCTTTCCAGCACTTCCGGATCCTATCACGATACTCTTCATCCAATTTTTGAGGATGTATATCATGTCCACTTCTGTCGCTTGGAATGGAGTTAATTTCCACGTTGATCCGCTGCTCGCCTTCCTGAAAAACGAGGAACTTAGACACATAGAACAGACTAACACGGCCACAACAAGCAAAAGCGGTACCAGAATTGTAGCTAACCTCCAACGCGACAAATTATGAGGAGAGGGACACGGTGGTAGCATCAAATTCTAGCCTCCACATAGTTTCGGGTTTCCCAGAAATCGTTCCTTGTAAGCCACAAGGTCTTGCGCTTCAGGAACACGTCCCGACAAGTCATTGTTGGAGACATTGAAAACATCCAGCTTCATGTTTCCCAGCTCCGGAGGAATCATTCCAGAAAGCAAATTATTTGACAGGTCAAGAATGTTGATGATGTCGTTCAGAGCTGCAGGGATTTCGCCTGTAAGTCGGTTGTGAGAAAGATTGAGCTGACTCAGTTTATTTAGTGAGATTATTTCGCTGGGAATTTCTCCAGACAGAGAATTATGATCCAGCTGGAGAGTTATGATCAAACTCAAGGCCCCGAGCTCACGGGGAATGGGCCCTGTCAACCGGTTGTTGCTGGCTTGGAACACTTGAAATTTAGGCAGCTGTCCAACATGTGCAGGGATTCTTCCTTCAAACTGGTTGTTGCTTGTGTTAGTTTTGTTAGCTTTGGACAGCTGTTTGTCCATTTGCTATTATTTATCAAGTAATTGTTTTGCTAACTAATTGGTTAGATTAGAAACAAATATTTGTTAATTAATTGACTACTCTTAGAAACAACTAGAAACCGGCTTGGTTAGGGTTGTTAAGTTGTTTTAATCTCAACCGTCGATTGTAAATCAATCTTGGCCGTTGGTTTACCAACAGGAGTAGTATAAAAGGAGGTCAGGGGGGTATTTGGAGAAACATTTGTAGTGTTAGCAAACAATCTTGCAGTGTTAGCAAGGGCGCAATGTTAGCGTGGGAATAGCAGTGAGAAATATCAACGGGATAAATTAGGAGGTTGTCAGAATTCTGCCAGTAAGAGGCAAGGAATTTTGTATCTCTTGATTTGCTGAAGTTTAATATAATTTCTCATCTGTAGAACTAGTTTTCCCTTAGGGGTTTTTCCAGGGACAATTTGTCCGAAAACATTGTGTTCATTGTGTTGCGCATTTCTTTTCGTATTTTATAAGTGAAGTTGCAGTTGTATTATTTTTCAATATTAGCTAGAAGTTTATTTTCAGCAGTTTAATAATCATTTATGATAGGAGATTAATAATCAGTGATTGCAATAGTTAAATTTTTCACATGGTATTAGAGAATTGTTAAGGGTAGAAGAGTTTTGCCCTAGGAAAGAAATTTCGATCTCTTTAGATTTATTATTGCTTTAAACCCTTGAGATGGCTTCAGCTAATTTGAGAGATCAGGATAGATTGGATGGTGCCTCAAATTTTGGTGTCTAGAAGGCCAAATTATCTTTATTGTTGGAAGAGAATGGTATCAGAGATTATGCTACCAGTGTTGTACCTATACCAACGGATGCAGCACAGCTTGCAGCATATAGGAAGGATGATGCCAAGGTGAGGAGGATAATCCTTGATGGTGTCAAGGATCATATTGTTCCACATATCTCGGAGCTAGATACAGTGAAGAAGATGTGGGACGCCATTCTGAATCTATACCAGAATGCTACCACCAGCAAGAAGTTGATTCTCAGAGAGAAGCTAAAGAATACCTTGATGAATCAGGGAGAAGATGTCACAAGTTACCTCACCAGGCTCAGACTTGTCAATGATGAGTTAGCAACTATTGGAGATAGCCCTAGTGATGACGAGCTAGTGAGAATAACCTTAAATGGGTTTACTAAACAATGGAGTGTCTTTGTTCAATTTGTCAATGGACAAGATACTTTACCGAGTTGGGATCGACTATGGATTGATTTCACTCAGGAGGATTTTAGACTAAGTCTTGTCAATGGGGCCAACAAGAGTGAGAAAAATGAGGCAGAACAAGAGAACGTTGCCCTAGCGGGTAAAGGGAAAGCAAAGAAGGGATCTAGCAAAGGATCAAATTCACAAAGTAAGAAGAAGAAGAAGGACCTTTCTAAGGTCAACTGCTTTGGATGTCATGAGTTTGGCCACTATGTTAGTGATTGCCCAAAGAGGAAGAAGGGTAAGAAGCAGGTGGCAGCTTCAACAAGTGCGGAAGAACTCTCTAGTAGAATGGAAGATGAGTTTGCACTCATAGCCTGTATGGTTAGCTCAACCTCACAATGTGTTTGGTATATAGATAGTGGGGCGTCATTTCATATGACAAAAGATAGAGAGTACTTCTCTAGTTACAAGGAGGAGGACACCAACATCCAAATTTTTATGGAAAACTTGTCCAAACTCAACCCTATTGGGAAAGGGACTGTTTAGTTTCAGAGGGAGAATGGAAAGATAATCCCACTTCATGATGTGTTATATGTGCAAGGCTTAGGTATGAATTTGATTTCTGTATCTGTTCTTCAGGATAGAAGGTATAATGTACTCTTTAGAGGGACAAATGTGTTGATTAAGCACAAGGATTGGAAATCACCCATAACTATTGGAGTTAAGAGTGGTCACCTTTATAGATTGCAGTTTGATACTCCTAAGGCACTTATGAGCAACAGTAATCCTAGAGATCTTGGAGAGCTATGGCATAGGAGGATGGGTCATATTCATCATGGAGCACTTAGATTGCTTCGTGAGACAGTGATAGGTGTTCCAAAGGTGAGCACAGAGCATGACAATGTATGTAAGGGATGTGTATTGGGGAAGTTTGCGAAAGCATCTTTTCCAAGGAGTGACACCAGATCTAAGGGTGTTCTTGATCTAGTACATTCAGATGTTTGTGAACTGATGTCGACGAAATCTCTCAGAGGATATGAGTACTATGTTACTTTTATTGATGATTTCTCTAGAAAGACCTAGATATACTTCTTGAAGACTAAGGATGAGGTTTTCAGTCGATTCCAAGAGTTCAAAGCTCTTGTGGAGAACTCGACAGGAAAGAAGATAAAAGTTCTTCAGTCAGACAATGGAGGCGAGTACAAAGTAAATGTCTTCCAGGAGTTCTGCACCAGAGAAGGAATCAAGAGAGAATGGACTGTTCCTTACAATCCACAGTAGAATGGAGTTTCTGAGAGGAAGAACCATTCTATATCAAAGGTAGCAAGAGCTATGCTACATGACTAGGACATGCCCATTACTTATGGGCAAAGGCGTGTAATACAATAGTCTACATTCATAATAGAGTTCCACACAAGGTGCTAGGGAAGATGACACCAGAGGAGGTTTTCACAGGGAAGAAGCTAGATGTTAGTCACTTCAGGATATTCGGGAGTTTGACATATTGCCATATTCCTGGAGATACACGTACAAAGTTAGATCAGACTGCAGAGAGGGGGTACTTTGTTGGGTACAGTGAGACCTCAAAGGCATACTAGATTTTCATTCCGGGGACTATTATTATTAGACGGGATGTCAAGTTCATGGAGAACAAGGCATTTAGGAGATCCAAAGATTTGCCAGCAGATGATTAGAGTGAGCAACCAACAGAAGCTTCAAGACCAAGTCAAGAGCAACAAAGCTCAAGTACAGTTACCAGTACGAGTGTAGACTCAGTTAGTGAAGATTCACAGAGTATGGAGCAACAGGTGCAATAGGAAATGCATCTAGAAGACTTAGAGGTTGACATTTCATCCTCTACAGTTGGCAGCGGGAACCATATGGTTCCAAATACACAAAGGGATACTCAGGAGTTTGTGGGAGCTCCTAGAAAGAGTACTAGACAGTGAAGACAACCAGCCAAGTTCAATGACTATGTGGCATTAGTTAGTCAGTTGGTAGATAGTGAGCCTTCTAGCTATCAGGAAGCTGCAGAACATCAGGTATGGCGAGATGCTATGGTTGAGGAATATTCTTCAATAATGTAGAATGATGTGTGGGAGGTAGTACCTAGACCAACAAATAGGGCTGTAGTTGGATCACGTTGGATCTATAAGATAAAGCATGGTGGAGATGGTAGCATCAATAAATACAAGGCAAGGTTCATGTCAAAGGGGTTCTCTCAGAAGGAGGGAATAGACAATGAGGAGACATTTGCTCCTATTGCCAGGTATACTTCTATACGCGCTCTAATCTCACTTGCAGCATAGATGGGATGGAAAATCCATCAAATGGATGTCAAGACAGCATTCCTTAATGGTGAGTTGAAGGAGGAGGTATACATAGAACAACCATAAGGCTTTGTAGCACACAAGAAAGAGACCCACGTGTGCAGATTGAAGAAAGCGTTGTACGGACTCAAGCAGGCTCCTAGAGCATGGTATGAGCACATTGATACATACTTATAGAAAATGGGCTTTGTGAAGAGTGAAGCAGATGCTAACCTCTACTACTTGGTGGTTGGGGGTGAGATTCTCATTCTTATTCTTTATGTGGATGACCTGTTTCTTACAGGTTCACTAGGGCTCATAGTGGATTGCAAGAGGAACCTTGCAGAAGAGTTTGAGATGAAGGATTTAGGACTTATGCACTACTTTTTAGGCATGCAAGTGTGGCAGACAAATGGGGAGATTTTTCTTGGTCAAGGGAAATATTGCATTGAAATCTTGAAAAAATTCGGGATGGAGGATTGCAAAGCCATGTCTACACCCATGATTACGAATTTGAGGAAGGTAGATACATCTAAGTAGAAGGATGTAGATCCCACTTTATATAGATAGTTGATTGGTTCACTTATGTATTTGGTCAATACTAGGCCAGATATAGCATTTGCAGTTAACTCTCTTAGTCAGTTCATGGTTGAACCAAAGAGAATGCATTGGATAGCGGCTAAGCATGTGCTACGTTACTTGCATGGTATAGTCGAGTATGGGATCAAATATGTTCAAGGTGAAGGTATCAGGTTGATAGGCTATACTAACACAGATTGGGTAGGAAGTACAACAGACAAAAGGAGCACTTCAAGGTGTTGTTTCAGCTTGGGATCAGGAGTTGTTTCTTGGTTCAGCAGGAAGCAAAAGCCTGTGGCTCTGAGTTCAGCAGAAGCAGAATACATAGCAGCTAGCATAACGACATGTGAAGCTATATGGCTCCGAAAATTGTTAGTAGCTTTGTTTCATCAGAAGGTTGAGACTATTGTGATACATTGTGATAATTAGAGTTGCATCAAGTTGTCTGAGAATCTAGTGTTTCATGATAGGTCTAAAGATATAGATATTAGATATCACTTCATCAGAGATTATGTACAAAGGGGAGTTGTTTAGCTACAGTACATACCTACAAAGGAGCAGGTAGCAGACATTTTGACTAAGGCATTGGGGAAGAAAAAATTTATCTTCTTCAAAGATAAGTTAGGTGTCTTACAGAATAGCTTCCTCACAAAGAGGGAGTGTTAGTTTTGTTAGCTTTGGACAGCTATTTGTCCATTTGCTATTATTTAGCAAGTATTTGTTTTGCTAACTAATTGGTTAGATTAGAAACAAATATTCGTTAATTAATTGACCACTCTTGGAAACAACTAGAAACTGACTTGGTTAGGGTTGTTAAGTTGTTTTAATCTCAACCGTCGATTGTAAATCAATATCGGCCGTTGGTTTACCAATAGGAGTAGTATAAAAGGAGGTCAGGGGGGCATTTGGAGAACATGAAGTTTGGAGAAACATTTGTAGTGTTAGCAAACAATCTTGCAGTATTAGCAAATAATCTTGCAGTGTTAGCAAAGGCGCAGTGTTAGCGTGGGGAATATCAACGGGATAAATTAGGAGGTTGTCGGAATTCTGCCAATAAGAGGCAAGAAATTTTGTATCTCTTGATTTGCTGAAGTTTAATATAATTTCTCATGTGTAGAACTGGTTTTCCCTTAGGGGTTTTTCCAGGGACAATTTGTTCGAAAATATTGTGTTCATTGTGTTGCGCATTTCTTTTCGTATTTTATAAGTGAAGTTGTAGTTGTGTTATTTTTCAATATTAGCTGAAAATTTATTTTCAGCAGTTTAGTAATCATTTATGATAGGAGATTAATAATCAGTGATTGCAATAGTTAAATTTTTCACAGCTTACATCCAACCGACTCAGATTCTTGGCTTGGCCTATTACAGGTGAAATCTTGCCTTCGAACACATTGTTGCTAAGGTCTAGTATCTGGAGACTGGAGGCGCCCCATAGTCTACGAGGAATCTGGCCTCTCAGACGATTCCTGCTGATGTCCAAAAATTGAAGAGAATTGCAGGCTGCGAAGGATGAAGGCAGATTACCACTGAATTTGTTACAAGTGCCAGAAAAGGTATAGAGCGCTCCTCCCCGACACAGATTCTCTGGCAGAGGACTTTCCACGTGAATGAGATTGGAGAAGGTACCCAAACCCTGTGGAAGCCATCCACTGAGCTTGTTGCTGAATATCTTCAAGTAACCCAAACATCGTAGATTGCCGAGCTCAGAAGGTATCTCTCCGGTAAGTCAATTATTGAACAAGTGCAGAGAATTCAAATACGTCAGATTTGAGACTCCCTCGGGAATTCTGCCGCAAAGCTCATTGCTGCTGAAATCCAGACTCTCCATGCTCTTCAGTTGCCCAATGTTGGCCGGAATCCGTCCAGATAGATTGTTGTCATAGCGATAAAACTCTCTCACTCTCTCAAGAACCATTAAACTAGTTGGAATAGAACGCAAGAGATGATTCTGCGACAAATCCAACAACTCTAACTGGGTTAAATTGCCAAAGAAAGTCGGAATCTCGCCCACAAGGTTGCAGTTATATAACCATAACTGCTGCAGGTGCTTTAAACTGCCAAGCTCCGTGGGTAGCACACCAGGACTCAGAGGATTGCCGCCAATCGTGAAGTTCTTCAGAGACTCCAAATGCCCGACAAATTTAGGGACTACCCCACTCAAACTATTGTCGTTGAGGAAGAGAGCTTCGAGCTTCGACAACATACCTAAGGCTGGAGGGATAGAGCCATAGAAGCTATTATTTGACAAGTTGAGTCCTCTCAACTTACTCAATTCGGAGATAGTTGACGCAAAAGTCACTTTCTGTTCTCTAAAATCTTTCAAAGCCAAACGAGTCAATTGCCAAGCTATATTATAGCCATATATAGCCCTCCAAGAACTTGCTTTATTATATGTTCAGTATTTTTAATACATGTGTGCTTTTGAATTTATAAATATATAGTCCAAACTATAAAGAAATAGTTTAAATGAAGTAATTTAAAAAAAAATTTAATGATGAATGAAACATAAATAAGGTCAAAGTTGTATTAGGCTATTAGATATTTAATACAAACTTATTGTTCGCTTTTAATGACTTTTCAAATTTTATACTAAATCAACAATATTTCTACAATTTATTTTGTTTAGTGTAATAATATTTGTTCAATCATAATTTACAGTTTTAATATTAGCACTATGTCTAAACTAATCATATATGTCTACAATAACATCATCTATGATATTTTAGATATACCCACTTCATAGACAATTTTGAGAGGTTTTAGCAAACCAAGCATTTTATTTTAAAATGATATTCAAACCATAATAGTTTGGAAAAATCAATAAAATGACATTTAAGGAAATATGCATAAATTTGAATCATAGGTGATAGTGACATGCATATATGTAATTTCTAATAATAATATCTTATTATCAAGCATCTAAATGTTTATTACTAGTTATTCGATAGTTACTATTGAGTGCACATTATTAACTATAATTTGAGTCGATGTGTTGCATAAGTATTAATTTAATTGCTATTTTAAAATAAGGATATGAGAGTGGATAATATGCAATTAAAGTAAAATGACAACAATGAAGGTGCAAAAAGGCTAAGTCCATGGAAATGGGATCACAAATGTGCTTGAAATATGTCACTTTGTTTAACAAAAAAATTGTTTAGATTGTATATTTATATGTACTTGGTATTTAATTTGAGGTGCATACTCTCAAAGTTTAAAAATAATAGGAATAAAAATATAGCAATTCAAATAAATTTGTAAAATAATAATTCTTTAAAATTTGGTTAAGAAAAGATAGTCATGTGTTTTTCATATTAAAATGAGCCACAACAAGGGGGCTGGCCTAAGAAAAAAACAAGAGGGAGAGACTCAAACACTACAATTACTACACATCAACTACAATCATATAAATTCATTAAAAAAAAAAAGTTAGCCAATCCCTTTCCTTATCATAAAAAAACTTTCCACTATCTAATCAAAAACTTCAAACAAATACACCCCTCCCTACCCACAAACATTATGTAGAATTAGTGAGACATACAAAAAATGCTAAGTAACATTTTCATAACAACATCAAAATTACAAAAGACATTATGGTTGTATAAAGAGTTCTAGAATAAAATAAAATTCAACATAAAGAGCCATACATGGCTAGTCCAGAGCATATGATCCCTAAGGATCTAGATAGTGTATGTGTTAGAATCAGGATGCAAAATATACATTTAGTCAAATCCAAACATTTAACAAACTAAGTCAATTAACAAACATATATGATAAACCAATAAGGAAACCCAGTCAACAAGAATCCAAACTTGAATAATCTGTAGCCTCCTTGATGTGTTGATGTGGTTATGATTATGGATGTATACTCAATTGTATGCTTCATGCTTAACAAATGGATGGATTTGATAGATGGATGCATGAAAATATGAATATTGCCAAATACCACTTCAAAAGTAATTAGCTCTCAAAACGGTATAATAATTCTACTTAGAAGGTGGATAATTTGTGAGGACAAAAGGGTTCAATTTATAGGCAATTGTGTGAGGAAAACATAAGAATTGTTGATGGATAGTTAACTGAGTAAGGTGTGAGATAGGCTTTAGTTGAATATTATAGGTGGAGGAGATAGACTTCTGTGTTTAGAGATGGATGAGGGAGATGTGGCATGAGAGTGGAGTTGGCCTTGAGTTAGGGGAATGAATCATGTCATAATTTATACAAGTGATTTGGAGAGGGATTTTAGACATGGAAGAGGAGGTGATGCATTTCAATTAAGGTGGGTGAGGTGGCTAAGTTGATTGGATGATGTGGGAAGTGGATTGATTTGTTAGAGAAAAGTTTGGTGGGTGATCTTAACTAAATAAATGAACTATTGAATTAAAAGGGGAATTATTATGCATGATATATAATTAAATAAATAAACTATTTAGTTAAAAGAGGAATATTTGTTGCATGACATATAATTAAATAAAAAATTATTTAATTAAAAGAGGAATTGTTGGTGCATGAGATTTAATTAAATAAATAAATAATTTAATTAAAAGAGGAATTATTGGTGCATGAGTTGAGTTTCGATAATTGCTGGTTTAGAGGATGAGTTTGTGGGTGAAGGGATTAAATTAATTAAATAGAGAGGAGTTTTGGAGACTAAATTAAATGAGTTTTGCATTTATTTAATTTATTAGAGGAAGGAGGATTTTATTAATATATTAGATTATTAGTTGTCTATTATTTTATTAATTGAGATATAATTAATTAACTAGGGGATAATACTAAAATAATTAAATATTAAATATTTAAGTAAAATATTCTTTAGAAGATGCCTATTTAAATTTATTACGAATTTATGTGATCAGATTTAGGTGTTTGCATTTTGTCTCTTCAACATAGTCTTAGTACAACATTATTTTGAAGACATTTCTAAATAATAGATGACACAAAGAAGATATTTTTAAAGAAACTAGGTTTCTCTAGTCTTGAAGGAAGATTGTACCAATGGGGTAGAAGTACAAAGTTGCGTCACCTTTTAGGTTGACTTATCAGAATGACTAAATTTGAGTATTTCTATCTAATTTTTGTTTTTTTTTAAAACATATGATCTAGATAAATTCATTCTAGCTAAGTTATATATGGTCACACACTTTTCCAATTCGAAATGTCTATTAAATGCATGTTTTATACTAGTTTGTATCCAATTACTAAAGAAATATTTAATTATTTCACAAAAGTGGCATTTTGATAACTCTTACTATTTTTTAGAATATTTTTTTTAATAACATATAAACATCATTTTATAGAGCTCGGAGTCAAGACTATTGTCATGTAGAGTTTATAGTGTTTTAATTAGATATAGTATATTGTAACTAAAAAATTACACAACCACGTATTTTAACACTCAAAAAGATATATGTTTTTTGAAAGAAAAAAATATTAAATCATATTGAAAAAATCAAAAAATTGTATGGTGTTCTAGAGGAGAGAGTTCTCTTCTATAATATATATTGTTTCTCCTATTTTTTTGAAAAATGTGGTGGGAGATGAAAACTATCAATTTTAGGTGAGTTGAAATTTCAATCCATATAACATAGTTTATAGGGGAGGTTACCCTTTTCTTCTATGACATAGTGGTATAACATAGTTGATAGGGGAGGTTACCCTTTTCTTCTATTGGATCAGTGAGTGAGAGGTGCAACTACTTCTAAGTGGTGGCATTGTGAATTAGTTAGGGATATGTTTAAGGGAACTTGTCGCCAGTGGAGTTGGCACAATAGGGGTGAAGGTAGGGTTGCCTACAACTTGTATTTTTGCTTGGTTCAAGCTCCATGAGGCATATAGAAATGATGTGGACATACTCAGATTTGTTGTAGATAAAGTGGAAGTAGTAATAGGTAGTGAAGTGGTTTGAGTAATAAGCCCCATGTATGGCATCCTTGTAATGTATTAGGGTGTAGATTGTGAACCTTGTTGGGTAGTGTTGGAAAAATTTCTAGTGAAAAGAATGAGAGATGCAGATGGGGTTTGTTGGGTGGTAGTGTTTTGGCTAGGTGCTTGGAAAGTGATAGGCCATGAAATGTTCAAAGGCATGGATATGGGTTGTGTGATAGCAACATTAGTGATGGGAATGCTTGTGGATGGAACTAGTAATGTGGCGGTTGATTGCGGCACTGTATAAATTCTAGATGGTGTGATGGGCGATGATTTTCTTTGGGGGATGAGAGTACTATTTTGGGTAGATGTAGCAAAAGGATCTATTAGTTTCTGAATCAATGGATGACTTTAACTTTTGGGTTGTTCTAAATCTAAGGGTTCCCATGACATGGACATTCTAAAAAGTGGATGGTTGGGATCTATGATAGTGCTAGATGGTTGCATTCACCAAAGTCAAAACTTGCAATGTCTACTCTTTGGAAATTAGCCTTGATGGTATCTTTATTCTTTTCGATGATTTCACTAACAAATGATGCATTCTAAGGGAAACATAAATGCCTCTAAGGGAAAATCTATGTGCTGTGAAGTCATGATGTTTTTGGTGTTGGATTTTGGATCTTGAGATGTTGGGTCTAGCATGTTTGTTATTTTCTTAGGATTGAGACATGCGCTAGTTATATTGTAGAGAGGATATGGAGAAGTTTCATTTTCCTTCCTTTTACTAAGACATGCTGTTGGTGGAATGAAATGACACTATAACCTAGACATCGGGGTGTAAAAAGATAATATGATAGTGGATGTAAGCTAGGAGACAAAGTCTATGATCTTAGATTTTGTAAGAGGATAAAGGTGGTGACCAATGTTGGAAGATAGTCTAATGGTGTAGGATTAGTCTGAGGACATGATGCCTATATGACCATGAGGATTATCTTCGTATCAAAGGTGCATATAATGTGATATGTGTGAGAGTTGTAGGATGATGGTAGATAATCAAGTATGGAGCCCAACATTTTGACCAAGGTGACAACGAACACAAATGATGAAATAAACTACCTTGGACAAGTGTGTTAGCAAAGGGATAGTTATAATGCTACTTGGATGTGAGATATAAGATATATGGCCACTAAGACGATGATACAAAAGAGATGATGTGATAGAAGATGTGACTAGGAAAGGATTTTGGATGTGCTTCTAAGGGATGATGAAACTAATAATGTTGAAGAGAATAATCTATATTGCAGCTCTAAGAAAGGACTCTAGGATAAACAAAGTGCAAAGTGTGTGAGGAAGAAGTTGGGCCTAATCATAAAATTTGTAAGTGGTGATCTTGATAAGGGCATAATTAACTTCGAGGTGGACTCTCAGTTTGTCAATCTTTCAATCCCACTCTAATTGTAATGTGATTTAAATGCTCTCTCACTCAATTTAATCTAATTGGGACATTCTTAGATTAGGTGTTGCTTTTTGGCATTGAGTTTCTATTTTGTGTATACTTAGGATGGCTAGAGCTTAACCTTTTTGAACTTGGGTTTGATTTGTTTTAACATGAGGACTCTTCTTTTCATATTTTTGTAGTATAACAAATTTCAAATTATAAGACCTTTTAGAAACCCCTTTAATAATCTCCCATGTACATGAATGTGCTTATTCTTTGATTGTTCTTGTTCTCAAGTTCTACTCCTTTCTAATCATTATCTTTTCATCATTGAGATATCAATGTGCATTTTAAGGTTCAAATTCCCTGGGGGTATGGGTTGAGGTAATCCCTAAGCTTGAGGTAAGAGAAGAACTTTTCCCTAAGCCATTTTTTCTTATATCATGGGATTAATTTAGCATTTTTCAATTATTTGCTACCTTCTTGAGTCATCTCTTCTTAGTTTTTGGTATGAAATATAGTTATAAAAGAAGGCATTCTCCCCTTATTTGTCATCATGTACACACAAAAGGATTAATTTACTATCCTTAATCATCTGAAGTTGTTCATTAAGCATTCATTGAGAGAAAGACTTGTAAGAAAACTTGCAACAAATAATATAACCATTTCCACATAACCATAATAGATTTGAAATAAATATGTAATTGAAATTCACATGCAAGAGAATAGACAACATACCCACAAAAATTGTGACACAAGATATACCCTACGAAACCCTCATTGAGGGAAAAAAACCCAACCTCCAAAAGCATATCACCATGCATTATTCAACAAATCACCATTGCAATAGAACCATGGAAGCCTTCAAAGCCATAGCCACAACAAAGAAATCTATGTGAACAAGCATGAATCCACACATCTCATGCCATGCTTCCAACCTTCACAAATGCTCCCTTGGCTAACCTGTCAAGCCTTGTCTAGCTAGACTCTTTCCCTTTTTTCCTTCCTTTTCAGACACCAACAACTACCCTTGTGGCTACTTATATAGTAGAAAGTCCCACAAAACCACCAAGTGGCATTACATAAACCATGTGCTACCTAACCCATTGACCCCACATTTAATATTGGAAATTTAATTCTTTTCCACTTTATTAAATAATTACATGAAATATTCTCACAATGTTACAATAAAAGTCATCAAGTATTTCCCATGGGAATCTTTCTATGTTGAACATTTATTTAGGTGCAACATTACATAATAACATAAACTACTACAATATAACAATATTATGCAATATGTGCAAAACCCATTATCTCAACACGACTCATCGAAAGCATCACCGATTCAAGCAAGTTTTCAAGAAACATTGAAGTGTTCAATCAATAGAGCATTCATGGGTCCATGATTTGGTATGCATGAATCTAGGTTCATCTATGGATACATCCTACATTATCATTTATATACAAAAATTGATACATCTTTCTGGATAGTAGATCTAAATCTATCAGTGGAGGTTTGACAAACAAGGTAAATATTTGCATTCTCTTCTTTTTTACATATTTTATCATCTTAAGGCTGATTCCTCACCTAGGGAATTATCAAATCAAGCCTCTCCCCCTAATCAAAAAATGCCTTTTTCCTTTCTTTCTGGTGTAGATTTATAGGTTTCAAAGCTACATGGCTCGAATGTGAGAATTAGGGTTTCAAGTTTTAGGTTTTGGCTCTAGAACTCAAATTTTGGTCGTAGAAGGTAATGGATGACCTCATCCCTTACCTATATCATCTATGAAATGTAAATAATCATATACCTCCAAGTCATCCCTATGTAGAGACCCATATATTTATAGAATCTAGAATTATCACTTCATAGATCACAGATCCTCATTAGCTTGCAATGTGAGTTTTGTAGTTCATTCGATCATTTTAAAAAAATTATCAATTTATTTTAGATCACATTATTGCACATCTTTAGCTATTATTCAAGTCCAATCATTTCTTGAATATCTCATTTGGTCAATTTGCTTGCACTTGAAAAATATTTAATCGAGCCTATTAATATAATACAATTAAAGGGAAATCAATTTATATAGAAAATATTCCATTGAACATACATCTCAAAAAGAATCTCAAGTTTAGAATTAGCATTCTTGAGGTTCCTTCTTTCACTTTCCCTAATATGAAAAACACAAATAAGAGCCCAATAAATCAACAAATAAAAATGGCACCCCCACCCCTGCCCACTTTCTATATATCCTATCCATCTAAAAAATTATTAGATGTCACCTTCTTATCTATCCTATTTTTACTCCCTTAAGCAAAACATTTACTTAGTTTGGGATTCAAGAAAGGTAATATAGATAGTAACTTGTATTTAAGGAAAAATTTAGTTAGATTATTTATTATTGTAGTATTTATTAATGCCATTATTTTTTGAGGCCATGATGAGGCTAGTAAGACATTTTTAGAAGAAATGAAGAATTAGTTTGGAATGTCTATGATTGGTAAAATGGAATGCATTTTGAGATTAAAGATAGCTTAGAATAAGGATGGTATTGTCATATCACAAACTAAGTATCTTAAGGATTAGTTAACAAGATTTTGATTGGAAAACTTTAAGCTAGTTGTAACACCTATGGTTAAAGGAAGCAAATTATCAGGTAAGGATGACTCTCCTAGTGTTATGGAAGTTACAAGGTACATATTAATGATAGTAGGATTGTAATATCTAATTCACACAAGGAAAAACATCGAGAATGTAGTTGGAATTGTTGTAATATTTTTAAGAAGACCGAAAAGAGACACATTTAGTCATAGTGAAAAAGATATTCATATATTTGAAGGAAACATTGGATTTTGGGTTATAGTATGATAGGTCTAATTATTTTACTTTATGTGGATATATTGATGTCAATTGGGAAGGAAATCTTGATAACAAGAAGAGTATAATTGGTGGTGTATTCTTTGTATGAAGAAGATTGACCTTTCTTAGATAAGAATGAAATAATATTGCATTTCACAATCTACAATAGAAGCAGATAATGTTAAAGTAGCTAACAACCATAATAAAATCATATAGATGAAGAAAATGAAGATATATATAGGTATTGGAATTTTAGAACCTATTATTATGATTATGACAACACAAGTAATGAGCATGTCAAAGAATCCAATTTTACACTCAAAGAAAAAACATATTGCTATTATCACTTTCTAAGAGAAAAGTTTGGTGTAAAGGAAATTAGATTGGAATATATTAGTACAAAATAAGACATAGAAGACATATTTACCAAACCATTGGCTTAGGGTACATTTTAGTACCTCTCACATATGTTTGTGGTAATATCCCAACTTGATTCAGAGTAACTAATACAAAAATACAAAATATGAGCCCAAGCAGAAAGAGCATAACAAAAAAGAGAAAGAGGGATGAACTGGCTTCCTAGGAGGATAGTCACTCAAAGACCGATGAGGCGAAGGTCAAGGAAGGGATGGAGCTAAAGAACAATGAGATGGCTAAAGACCTTATTTCCTAACTAGTAGTCTTGGCTTTTTATGTTTTCCTAGTTTTAGGCCTTTAGTATTTTTCTTTTGTTTGTTGGTCAGGCTTGGCCTATGGGTTTTTCTAATTTTTTTAAGATAAACTAGTTCTTCTTAGTTTGTTTTATTTTGTGAACTGGTCAGTTTTAGGAACCCTTGTAAAAAACCTATTTTACTTAATCAAAAATTGATACAAAAATAAATTAATCTAGTACAATCAAAATGATACTCATATTTCTAGACTAGAAGATTGATGCTATTCATATGGGTGAATGGTTTCTTTGGGAAGAGTTAATTCAAGAGCACTTGTGAATCTTTTGGTAGAATATTGTCTATTAGCAATTGGTTTGATTGGCTTGATCCAATGCAGGTAAAATAACAAGAGTACTTGAGATTCTAAAATTGGCATATTGACACATTTATCGTTGATGTCAATGAGGGAGACTAACACATTAAAAAATCATATATCTATGGGGAAGAGTAACTCAAAGAAAAGTATATATACCTATGAGAGGAGAATATTTTTAGGACTTATATTTTTTTTATTAAGGAAGATAGGTTTTAGGATTTATATGTTGAGGATACTTAGAAAATTATATTCCAAATGGAAAATTGTTCAGGAAGTAGTATATGTCCAAACGTTCTTTTTGAATTGATGATTTTTCATTACATGTTGCCATCAATGTCAAAGGGGGAGACTATTAGGATTGTACAAGTGGTTAGCACTTGGATATGTTGGTTATGTGTTGTATTGATAATAGGTTTGTCATTGATATACATATACATATACATGTGTGTGTGTGTGTGTACATATATGTATATATATGTATGTATAGATGTATATGTATACATATATACATACATATATGTATATACACACATATATATATATATGTGTATATATATATATATGTATGTATATGTATATATATACACACACATATATACATATACATATACATACATACACACATACATACATACATATATACGTACATATATATATACATACATACATATATATACATACATACATATATATACATACATACATATATATACATACATACATACATACATACATACATATATACGTACATATATATATACATACATACATATATATACATACATACATATATATACATACATACATACATACATACATACATATATATATATACATACACACACACACACACACACACACACACACACACACACACACACACACACACACACGTGTGTGTGTGTGTGTGTGTGTCTATGTATATATATGTATGCATGTCAGACATATATTTTGAACACCACAGAGGTTCAGATTAGTTGGTAAAGTTGTGATACAATAGGTTAAGTTATGTAATATTAGTATCACATTCAAGGATTTTTTGTGATACTAAATTTGTGTTCACGTGTGTTTATATAAGTTATAGATTATTTTTTGAAGATTGGTAGTAGGTCAGTGTGTAGTAAAATGGGTTGTAGTATATTTGGCTATATCTGATGAGTGAGGTGGAATCATGGTAAGCGAGCTTAGATCATGGTTGAAGAAATGTTCGTGATGATATGTTTGCATTAGCACATATTGAAGTTCATTCTAGGGAGGTCACTGAAGTGTAACATTTGATATATGTTCACTGGCAATTGACTCTTGTATTATTTTGGAAGTTGGATATTATATTGTAACATGTGGTAACTTAATGTAATATCTTAATTAAATTCTATGTAAGTAATTGTACATTGGGGAAGCTCAAAATTCCTCCCTAATTAGTTTTTAGGATAGGATATAAAGGAAAGTTGTTTCCTTGATTTGTAAGTGTGATTAAGTATGTGATGTAATGTTCATGAGTTATGGGTGCGAATTTGATTAGAGAAGAGTGTAAGATTAAATTAATATTGGATTGGGAACTTCAAAGGAACTATTTTGGAAATTGAGTTTCAACCTTGGTTAGTTCACTACTTGGATTTGTTATCTTGAAGATTTGTTTGTATAATAGTAACTGAAGCAATTTGGACAATGTGTTCGATTTCTTTCTTGAGGCTCCTAGTAGGGCTAGAACCTTCTGACAAGGGTTCAAAGTATCATAACAGGGACTAATATATTGATTCTATTGTATTTGGTTCCTAATAGGGTGACATTATTTCACAAGGAACATTTATATTAGTACATCATCTTATGGGTTCCATCTGCACTAGACTTTTCCCTCTAATCAAGGGTTTCCCTAGTTAACAAATCATTTTGTCAGTGTGTTATCTCTTGGAATTGCCTAATATTTTTATTATTTAATTTGGATTTGATAAGTTGAATTTAAGTTGTAATCGGAACACAATTGATTCACCTCCCCCTCTTAGTTGTATTGGTGGACTTCACTTTCTAACAGTATGTAATCATCTAATGGACTTAGTTGATGCTTGGGAATCTTCAATAGTTTCATTAGAGCATCACTTTCCTTATATAATGTATGTTAGTTCATATGTTTTAACCTTTATTTTAGCAAAAACAATTTTTTTTGTACTTGATTGATCCTTGTGTCCAAGGATTCCTAGGTGGGGCAAAAATGTTAAATCACCCCAGTTTGAATTGAAAATATATATAGTTTACTTTGGGACTCATTGTTGTTGGTTTATCATTCCTTTCTCTACAACACTTTAATTTTTTTTAAAAAAAATGTTAATTAGTCAAAATAATATAATTGTGTATGGTTGTTTTAAACATTTATTAAAATGTGACACATTTTTGAAATTTAACATCATATGGAAATAAGTATCTCAAATTTTAAAGAGCTAATAAATTGGTTGGAATATCACCTAATAGATGGTTGTATGATATATCGAGACACTAAGGCAATACTTCTATAGTTATAACTACAACAATTCTTTTAAATTGTAAATTATTTAAGTGCTATACTCTAGAAAAATAATTATTCCCAATCACAAAGTTTTATAAAGGCTTCATATTCTTGATAGAATTACAAAACTTGCCACTCAAATTATTTTTATGGAATTAGAGAGCTTTAAGCTTTGGCAACATTCTAAAGCCTATGAGAATGAAATGAATAAAATCACTTTCATGCCAAGTTCAACTCTTTTAACTTGTTTAAATTGGAGACACAACTAGGCAATGTTCCAATGAAACAATTTCACAATAAATTAAGCTTATGTAATTAGTTGAGATTAGGGATAACTTTAAGAAACCCCCCTTTGGAAAAAAGTATAAAATTTTGGTGAATCACACATTAGTTCACGGGGGAAAAATTAATTTCTATTAGCAAATGTTTACTTTTAAGTAGGGGAATTTTTAATTTTATTAACGATTTATTTTCAATCGTATGAAAATTCTATAAAATCCTAGCAAATCTTTCATTATTGATGAAAATCATAGATATAAGTACACATACTTAGAAACCATGATTTTATTACTATTATTATATGGATCCTAATTAATTATCAAACTTTAAGGTTAAATTTAGCTGACTTTTATTGTTAGAGTTTCCCTCCAAGTTATTGAATGGTGGTTCGGGGGTAGTACCTATTGTTTATAACCATTAGATGATCCTAAATCAATGACCTATATCCAATTTCAAGCCAAACTTTTAAACTGATACCACATTTTAAAGAAAGTCCACAAAATAAAGATATGTATCCCTAGTCAAATCTATTTTGGACTAAAGTGATAAATGATAAAAAATTTCATGAAAAGTCTTTGAAATAGAGACACATGTTAAATCTATAGACTTAATCTTTAAGCTGACTTATTTTTTACCAAATATTAGTGAATATGACCACTGATTAAGATTGTCCTTCAATATTGTAAGCAAAAATATTTAATTTACTGCATAGAAAAAATATATTTTATTGGCGAAGTCATCTCTAAAATACAAATAATTATGTAATATTATTAGCGATTGGCCTAAGTATGGGACCCAATTTTGGTAAAGTGTAGGTATTGTATTATTTTGGTAAAGTAGGGACCTAACTACTAAAAGATTAATATTGTACTATCAACATTGTGAGATTAGTAATTTCACATATAATAGAAATTAAGTTGTTAAAAGGCAAGCCCCCTCCCCCTTCCATGAGATGAACACCAACCTAATAGTGTCAAGAGAACATCACAATATATTTCGTTTGAAACACAATAACATTGACAAGATAAGTCTAATCTTTCAAAGCATGAGAATGCCTTTTATTTCCCTTTCTAAACTCAAGCACAATACAATATGTTTTGATAGTAGTTGAGATATAAACATAAAATGTTAATAATGAAACTATAAAACTAGAGTGAAGAATGATATTAATATTAACATATCTTATAACCTGAAAAAATACTTTCTTTCTAGAAATATGAAATTGGTTTTTAAATTTGAAGACCTTTCAATCTTATTTTTTTAAATTAAATTTTTTACTAAACAATAAATTAGTTGCATTTCATCTATTGCCAAAAATTAAGAATCGAAACAAAATTTATTGACAAAAAAGCATCATAATTTGAAAATTAAATAAATTGAAAACCGATCAATAATATTTTATTTAATTTTTGTAATATTTGAAAACCAGTTGATAATAATTTCACAATTCATGACTTACCAAAAAGTAAACCACTAAATCATTGACTGAAAATCATCACTGATAAGGTGCGATAAATAATTGTACTGTTTTAATTGACCATATTTTGTATCTTTGTTTTAATTGACCATATTTTTTGGACATTTCTGTCGAAAAAGAGAAAAAACGAAAGAATCGATTAATGGGGAAATCGAAGTGAGAGTTACAGCTGAATGTGAAGTCTCTGCATCGTTAAATTTCCGACTTTAAAATATGGCAAACGAGTCTACATACATTTGCTATGAAATAATTTTCAACATTCAATGGATGTAACGACCCTTGACAAAACTTTCACTCGGTCCTGTCTTCTCTGTTTTTTAATTTTAACTAAAATTTGCTTTTGAATTTATAATATACACTAAAACATAAAGGAATTAAATTTTAAAAACGAGAAAGTAAAGAGTTGTAATTTATTTGGTATAATTTTATTGTTATATTTTATAGTAAGGACGAACTTGGATTGTTTTTTGAATTTATATAATTTGTGATTTTTTAATTTTTTTTTACTGGAGTAATATTCAAATAGCATAATTATATTAAGTGTTGTGCTAACATTTTATAAAGATATCATAAAAGACTTCTTGAAGATCTAACAATATATCACTTACATGAAATTTAAGACATATAAGAACTATGTACTGCCGCTAGAATTGTTTTGTAATTAACAATATTTAATGAATATTAAAAATCAAAAGTTAAATGAATTGTGATTAGAAGTATTTATTTTTAAATAAGTAGGAAAAGAAAAACAATAATTAAAAATGAAGATTTAAAATATAATCTTATTGGAGAAATTAGATTATTAAAAAAATTCAATTTAAATAACATAACATTTACTAAAATCTTTTAAATAGATTAATAAATATTATTTATTTAAATTCAATTTATCAAGTTCAAGCTTCATCTACCAAGGTATTCTCCAATGCGATAAACGTATTTGTGTAGGAGGCATTAGTTGGCTCACTTGTTAAAGAGAATTCATCAACCACTTAGAAGTAACAATGGGCCAACAACATCAAAATAAACCATGCCAAAATTCAATGATAAAAAAATAAAACATTAATTATTTTTTAGAATGCAAAGTATGAGAAATTTTGCATGCAAATTAAAATTATTAATCTCCTAAACTTGACATTTGAAACACAAATTTATTCTTTCATAACATTCACAACAAATAAACATTTTCTACACTACCATCACCTAAATAAGGTGACCCACAACTCAACACACATATGGAGAGATTGTAGTATAAAAGGGCTTGCACCAAGGTTGTAGTATAGAAAATACATGCAAGAGCATTGTTTTGTGACAAACTTGTGGCAAGGTTGTGGCATAACAAATACAACAACAAAATTGTGGTATGAAAGATACATGGAAAAAGTTGTGGTATAACAAGTACATGACACAATATTGTGGTATGAAAAAAATGTGGCAAGATTGTGATATGACAAATACATGCAACAACATTGTTATATGATAGACATGATGCAGGGTTGTGATACAATGAAGACATGCAGCAAGTTTGAGGTGTAAGAAGGATAGGGGAGGGAGGGAGATATTGGCAAAAGGAAGATGTGAGCAAGGTTGTGGCATAAGAATGTGGAGTAACAAGGTCATGGTGTAAGAAAGAAATGGTCAAGGTAATGGCATATGTGCAAGGATGTGTCATAACAAGAGCATAGACAAGGTTGTGGTGAAATGAGGGAAAAAAAATTGTGTGAATAAGATTGTGGAGCAACAAGTAAATGTAAAAGGTTGTAGAAAGATGAGGTTGTGGTGAAATGAGGACACAAACAAGGTTGTGGATCAATAAGCAAATGGGCAAGATTATGATGCAACAGGAGCATGGACAAGGTTGTGGCACAATGAGTGAATAGAGAAAAAGGTTGTGGTATAAGAAGAGTATGGACAAGTTACTATAGTAAGGAAGAAGACGTGATCATGGTGTAATGATCAAAAAATACACAAGACTATAGTGTAACAAAGATATAGAGAAGGTCCAGGAAATTGCAATCTGACCTGCATTTACAAATTATATTAATACCTCAACACATACAACATTCTCATCTAGTTGCTTACTACTGAATTTTTTAAAGTTGTCATTGTCCCATGAAATGATTTTAATTAGCCCACAACACAGTTTTAATCTTCTCTTGAAATAGAGGTACACCTATTGTTAAGGATTTGTAAGTTTAGTTGTGTGTAGAGAGGGTAGCTAAACTTGTGCAATCACTACTAAACCAAATATTTCCCAATGGTAGTACATTTTGCATTTCATCTCTTTTACACTTCCTTTTTAGATTTTACCTTCAAATTTATTAATTTAAAAAATAATATAGTTGAAAATAACTCATAAAATATCCTGCCCCAAGATAAATCCTCTTGAATATTTGTAGCTGTAATTGCTTAAAAATATTAGGTAAGTGGCTGAATGATACCCTGTTGTTACCTCATGGTCTTCAATTGACCCCTTAAATGAAAGAAAAAATAAATAATATAAATAGTAATAATAATAATAAAAGTGTCATCAATAATTAAGATAGATGGCTCACTAGACCATGAAAAAGCACCACTACAAGAAAAGAAATTGTTGTTTCCAAGCCTCCACTAGCCAACTCCAGACCATAATTGGCTATAGTGACTACGTAATATGTAACTCCCACAAGCCCTAGCATTAATTTGACACATTTCTTTAGTTCTATGACACAAGTTGGTTGGTAGTATTGTAATTTAGAAGTCTAGTAATTTTATATAACCCTTATAGATACTACAAATAAGGACAAATAATCTCCCAAATCTAGTTTACAAACCTCCTAATTCATGCACACATTGAATGCATGAGCCATGGAAACACATATCCACCTATTTAGCTAGAAAATGGCATTTAACTAACCAATTTTATATCAACCATAGAATAGTAATACATGTTGGTAATTATTGTTACCAAATACAACCAGTAGAATTCAAAAAAATACTTTGATGCATTATTCCAAAGTTCATAATTGTAAACACAATTTCCTTATAAATCCAACCTATAAAGAAAGGAATAGAAAAAATAGAAAAAAAGAATTATTTCTTCCCAAGTGATATTCAATTACATTCATTAGAGGATTATGATGATCATTGAAAGATGGAGTTAACTAACATATCAAATAATCCCAATAATGATTCAAATTTCAAAGACATGATTGGTCATACCACATTAATGTAATCATTTTATAAATGAAACATATAAGGCTATTCTAAGATGGATAATAAGGAAAGCTGACATAGAGCGCAATATCAGTTACTTCTATGTTAGGTGTACAAAAAACCTTTAAAATAAATGAATGGTGGTCAATCATAAAAATCAAAATTCTCTCCTTAATTCTTGTTAAGTTTCCAAATAGAAATGAAAAATATGGAGTCATTTTACAATGGTAAAATGACTAAAAGATTTGAAACATTCAATCTCTAGTATCAACTATAGCAGTTGATCTAGTGCAAAGTTCATAAATTTAAATAAATAGACTTCTCCAAAAGTTTTAAGTTTTCACTTCATTCAAGGAAGGGAAATCATTCCATAATGGTGAAAGAAAATATACTCCCATTACTTTTTGATGTAACCTTTTCATAAGTTGTTGTTCTAATGGCTCTATAATAGCCCTTACATAGAAGAAACAAGACACTTGCCATAACTTATCCATCTCTGTCTTCTGCAAAATAACTTTTAGGATCATGCAGGTTGACCAAAGTAAGTTGTTTTTTTTGAAACACATTGGGAACATTAAACTTGAGAATACCTAAAAACATATTGTTTGGTTGATTTTGAGATTTGAAACTATCATTGATGACTTGAGATCTATTCTCATTATCATGAATAAACTACATTTTCCATTTTTGTTGATGTGAAGATATAAAATCATACCTACTACCATAAATCAGTGCATTCTTGTATAAGAGTTCTATGAATAATAGAATAGACCCGACAAGAGAAAGACTGTAAAAAATTAGCATCCCATCACTACATTATTATAAACAAAAACCCCAACATGCTCCTTGAATGCCAGTAGATCCCAATGCAAAGGTTCTCCATAAGCAGTCAAATGCCATGAATCCATCTCAATGATTTCACTTTTAGGTCCTCTGTACCCTCCAATCACAATCTATTCATTTCCACATGCCTTAAATCTGAGACCCCAACCATTTGTTGAATCTTCTCTCACAGGAAATCCTCCCAACACATTCCACAAATTGGTTTCCTTATTATAATTTTTTATTTAGTTTATTATATACTAATAAATTATCATATATAAAATATTCCCATAAAAATCTATTATGAAAAACTAATAAGAAAGTAATACAAAAAAAATAACATGTATAAAGTGGAGCAAAAAATATAAACTGAAATATTATAAAAACTAAAAACTAAACTAAAGGAAGTCTTGGTGCTTGACCTCTATGAGCATCACCTAGATCTAATGACTACTAAGATATCACAATTGAACTTGCCATGGAAAAATATCTTAAAAAATCAATGTGAGAAATATTTAAAAATATAGTAAAAAAAGGAAACCCTCCTACAAATATCCTATTGGCTAAACTAAAAATTAATATTTAAAGTTAAAAAGCTAAACTAATTAAAATAATTTTAAACTTAAACTTCAATCAATTTAAAAAATCAAAAATAAATAAAAAGAAACAAAAAAATGAGTTAAAATGGAGATAACAACTAATTAATTTTATAAATAAATAGTAACAAATAAGAGTTAAAAGTATAGATAAATTAATTTATAAATTAAGTACAATAGTTAAAAGTGGAGGTAAATTAAAAAATAAGAAGAAAAAGGAGTTTTGATTAAGTAAAAATATGTTTTAAAGGACCTGAAACCTTTTGTAGAGTAGCAAAGAAATAAAAACTAAGAAACCTAGAACTGTGCATCAGCACCAAGAGCAAAACAAGCTAAAACAAATAGCTAAAAATAATGAGTTGGAAAAGATAACAAAAAGACAACACAAAGTTAGTTATAGGGTCTTCAGTAGATCTACTGCCTAATCTACAAGGATATTCATGTTTTCTACAAAGGCTTTCAGATCATCAATTTATTTGGCTTCAACACCCTCTATCTTCTTCGAGTTGGCCTTGGTGTGCTTGTTAGGTCCTTGATCATCTTTCACTTCCTTGGAACCTTGACCTTTCCCTTGTTCAAATTTGTTCAGGAGAGTGTTAATATTTTTAGCCACTATCTTCAAAATAGGGCAATTCTAATTTACCAGTTTCTTGACCATCTTCTCCATATTAACCACTCTCTTATCTAGACCATCTATCTTTTTTTGGAAATCTTTTATCATCTAATCCAAAGATCTTTTTTTGGCTTCGAGGGGTGGAACATGTTTCATTAAATTCTTAACCTCTTCAACATTACCAATCACCTCCAAAAGTTTATTAATATGATGTCCCAAACTTCTCTCCCCTATAGTAGTTCCCCTGAGCTAGTTGTTAGTTTGTGGTGATTGATCAGGGAATTACTATACATACTTCATAAATTCATTAGGGTTCGGGGCATCAGCCCAAAAAACAATTTTGGCTACTATTTGCCGTTTGCCAATGACACAAAAATTTGGGCTACTATTCACCAATTGACTATTGCTTATATTCACTAATTTATGGACAACATGTTTTAACCCTAAAGAGACAAAAACACTTGTATAAAAGGGCTTAGGGTTAGGGATTGTTTCATAAGTTGTGATGCAAAAATTGCTTCTTGCAGCAGTATTGAGCTATAAGGGATTACGGTTTGTAATCAGGTTGTAATCTCTAGATTGTAATAATATTGGAATTGTTGTTTGGTGGATGCACTAATACATTAGGGGTGAATTTGTGATGTCAATTTGTGACGGCGGGCATATGTAATGTGTTTTTGGCTCTCTTTTTTTTCAATTATAACCCGACAACATCACAATTGCAACGTTAACGAGATATAAGAAAAAAAAAGCGCGTTGGTCATTATGCCCTCTAGAGTGCACAAGGGTTTCAGAAGGTTTTTGGAGTGACCCGACCCCTATGGATGGCATGTGTAGTAACTTAAGTTCTCCTCCCACCCATACGTGACTACGTGAATCACACAAGTATTGGGTGAATCAATCTAGATCGGCGGTGCTTGTTTATTTCGGATTAGATGGGGCCTATCGTTTCTTTAGGCACTGCACTGAGGTGAAGATTGCTCCAGTTTGTCCAATGTAGGTGAGGTATTTTGTTTCCATTGCATGTTTTATGAATGCGCTATTTATGAGCATGTAGATAGATCCCAATCTTAGACTTCTCTACATGTTCCTATTTAAAATCAGTATATTTTTTAGGGCTCTAGAACTAGCATACACCCTATGTCATGAAAATAGGGGTAGTGTTTAACCAAGCTTGAAGGAACCTAGATAGATATGATAGTATTTCCAGAGGGGCAACAATGCCCTTGGTTATTTGATACTCCTTTGTAAAGCTTCAACATGAGCTTTTCACTCTAATTCGCGGCACCTTGATCATTGTACCATACTAACCTTCTCAAAGCATCAGCTCTTGAGATTTAATATCATTACTTCATCTATTAAATATGAGTACATATGTTTCACCTCATGTGCATACTCTTTGACAAATATGTTAGGCTTTCAATTATTACTATTTTAAGGCTCTTATTTTCTTGCATTGAGTTTATCACTAAAACATTATTGTCCTTATATTAATCCATGCATGAGACTCTTCAAAGTTCACATAGGCCTTAAATTCAAAGACAGAGATTCTCACTTATTAACAAAACCATAGAGATATAATAAAAACTCTTAATGACTTCATGGTGCTTTAGAGTTAGACAGACCTTTTAATCACATTGGTGGTGTAACCATCCTGCCCCCTATTTGATTACATTGGTCAACCTCTTAAATGGCTTCAAAGGAATTTGACAACAGCAATGGCCCTTGATTGTCCTTTACATGTTTTAAACAAAAATATTATTGGACTTTATGATCATACAGGTCCCTGGGATCTCTAAACAGCGCCAATAATGTCCTACAAACTTGCTTATTGCATGTAAACTCTTTAAGTATCTCTACAATCTTGTGTACAGTTTGAAGTTTTAGTAGACCCTTTACATATCCATCTAATTCTGAGTGTTCCTGCAACTGGTTGACAATGAATTTTGGTTATGTTTGTCCTTTCTATTTGATCTCACTCATAAGGAAACTATTGTGCACATTCAACCCCTATGACATATCATTCTTTTGTATTAGGAGCAGTATTGAAGAATCCAAAGATTGGAAATGACAATACTGACATGTAGAGGGTCATGTAGGACACAATGAATGTATTTCTTGTACTTAGCATTGTTTGAGGCACTTTCTACACAATCATACAAACCTTAAACTTCAAACTACACAATGTAATGTATTCAAAACTTGACTATTTTCATGGAAAACCCAACTGAAACAAACCTCTAAGATCTCCTAATTTTGAAGCATTATCTCACATGCTTGAAATTAAATGAAGAAATATACCGATATAATGGGGTTATAGTTGTTATCTTACCTCCTTATCAATAACTTTTTAATAGATCTTCTCACCTACAAGCCTTGAATCTAGGATTACAACATCTTGGACCACACAAACTCTTAAATATGTAAAATATTGTGTATTATTCAAGTGATAGGCCAACAAATAGGAGCTCTTTGATCCTTAATGATTTCTACTCCATTCTCATGGCTTCTAGAGGTACATACACCAAGTATGATTCTTTCATGAACTAGGGCTAATTTTCTTTAATTCAAGCAAAAATAACCTATGTGAAACTTCAACAAACTTAAAATCCTCGAAATGAAGCTACCTCCAAAAGGTGTACATGAGCTTTTGAGGAAAAAGGATTTTTTTTATGGTTTAGAACTTAAAAGTATGTCATAAAATATCAAACCCTTTACATGCCCCTATGAGTCTATTTAAAAACAAAATCTTAAATAAGTCAACAATTACTACCCTTCAAAAAATTAAATTCTATTAGTTGCAGTTTTGAAATGTAATCGGTTGCATAACATAATGTGCAACACTAGTAAGGATCAAAATTTGGTCAAAATACTAGTCTAGCATAAACCATACAAGAGAGATTTCAGATTTATGAACCCAAAACAAAAGCTAATCTTTGTAGTTTACAAATCAATGAGGAATTGGATCCTAAGCAAGAACATAATAAGGGAAGATAAAAAAAGATGTGTTAAACAACAAATTAAACAATTAAGAAATAGGTTCCTCTAGAGTCCATATGAGAATTAAAAAGGAAAAAAACAAAGTAGCATGCATCAATCCCTGATTGAAGAAAAATAAAGATCAATTAAAAATCTCACCTTGATTCCCCTTTCTAAACCAAATAAAATCAAAGAATCTTGTACCTATAACATGTATATCAAACAAAAAATCCAAATTTTAACCACTTTAAATATGGATTGCTTATCCCAAACAAAAAGTCCAAATTTTAACCACTTCAAATATGGATTGCTTATCCCATTTGTGGAAAAACTAGATACAATTTATCCAAAGCAAAAAATATTAAATCAATAAGAAAACCTTAAAAAAATTGTCCAAATAAAAAAATCAATAACATGAGAGCTTAAAGAGAAAAATGGCATGCTGCTGTAACAATCTTTTAGGGCTCCTATTGTAAAAAATCAAATCAATAACCCAAAACCACTAAATCAAAAAAGTGTCAAAAAAAATTAATAAAAATAAGCTAAAGAAAAAAGAAAACTAAATAATTAATGAAAACCAAATAAACATAAACCTCATTTCAAATTTAAATGTGTGTGCAACCGACTTCGTGTGAAGGTGATTTGTGAGGCGTATTGTTAGGCTAATGATCTTGATGCTACATATCAACTTTGGTTCGAGTGTCACCTAGATTACCACAAACCCTTTTAACGGTGCATGTGTAGTTGCATGTGTAGCCGAGTTGGTGCGAAGGCGAGTCATGAGGTGTAGTTAGGCTAATGATCTCACTATTGTGCATCACCTTTGGATCAATTTCACCTAGACTATCTAAAACCTTTTTGCCCATAAATGGGTTAGGTTGGGCTCATCCATCTATTGCTGTGCTTGGTAATATTTCTTAAGGATAAACCTATTGAAGGGTGGTGGAAGTGTAATTTTCGCAGTGCTTTGAAGGGTAATCCTATATCTTTAGGTGCAAGATTTATTATTCAAGATTTGAATGAAAACCTTATTACATGTGGACACAAATGTTTATTGGATGGAACTATCAAGTAGCCAACAAGTTAGATTAATTTTTATGCCGAAGGCACAATGTGAGTGTACTTTTTGTTTGATATCAGTGAACAAATTGTAACATCCTTGCATTTTGCATGAAGCTTAGCTATCTTCACCTTGCCTCCCTCACCCTACTTTCTTGCTTGGAGTGATGAGTGTTTCTTTCTATTGCTTTGTTTTCCAATTGATTTAGTAATTACTCACCATTTGTCTTCTACATGAGTGTGCAGATCACTTGCAATAAATAGACTATAGCCTAATAAATACCTATGTTCATGTGCAATTCTCTTTAGGATTTGGATCATGATACTCTCTAAAGATGAATGGATTCTTTGCCTTAGAACACTATCATCTTCAAAATCCTATATGAAATCTATATGACCATTTCATTTCTTCAATATGCCCTATGGATGTCCCTATCTAACTATATATCTTTTAATTGCATATAATAACTAATTTATGTGCTTTTTCATGACTATGTTTGACTCATATAATTATGATCTCTCTAGCACTATGATGTCGTTTAATATGTCTTGCTAAAGCTTGTAAATTTTTTTCCTTTTGTCATGTCATGTAATATGTCTTGCCTTGTAGCTTATATGTTTTGAAATTGTTGTTAGGCCTTGTAGCTTGTATAATTTGATTGCTAGAGAGCTTCTACAGCTAAGCAAGAAGGCCATTGCACGAGTTATAGCCATGCACTCAGGTATGAAAATTGTATATTTTTTAATCTAATGTATATTTTAACTAGACTTTTAGCTTATATGTTTTGAAACTTCTTTTAGTGGCTTAATGTTGTAAGGTCTCTTGAAATAAGACCTTCAGGCGGTTGGTCAAAGTTTTACAAATAATCTTATGGGGTTAAATGTCTTAGGAATAAAGTCAAAGAAAGTATTTTTAAAATATTAAAGTATTTAACTGGGTCTAAGAAGATTTGTGTACTTTCGACAGTTTTTCTTAGTTTGTGAAAGTTATAGACCAAAGTTTTCATAGCCCGATTTTTGCTTCCTGCGAAGAACGATCATGTCAAATAATATAAGTGAAGAACAAAATAGGGAGACAATCACTAGATTGTGGTCTAACTTGAAAAGAAAAGGTGATGGAAAATGTTATTGTCCTTGCAAAATTTGTAAGGGCTTAAACCATAGAAGACTGCTAATCAAAATAGTTAAGAGACATTGTAGGGAGAATGGTCACATTGAATGGTCCACTGGTAAGTTGTTCATTATATCATTTTAACAATTTATATACATATGAAATCACTTGATGATGAGTTGATGATCATGGTTTATTTATGTTAATCAATTTTATATAGGTTGATCTCCCCAAGGAAGTACATGATATGAACCACAACAATTCAAAGAATATGGTTTTCGAAGTGGAGGAATGTGGAGGTGGGAATATCCAAGGTGAAGATAATGATCCCATGGAGGATGATGATCATGTGCCAGAAAACACAATTGAAGATGATGGTATAAATACATTGATCCATGACACATTTAGTCCAAGCATATCTGATCATGATGATGATGATAGCCTTGATGTACCTCTACTTGAGAAGGCATACAAGCCCCTATACAAAGACTCCCAAAGAACTCTTCTCTCTGCTATATTGTTGTTGTTGAACTTGAAGGTTATGAATGGTTTATCCAACATAACAATGTCACATATGTTAAGGTATGTCATATATGTCTTTATAGTTAAGAAAGGGTGAATAATGCACCACTAATATTATTTATATTAACAACTTATATTTTTTTCTTTAGATTGATAGGGGAGTTTTTGTTACCACCATCAAATATTCTACCTCGCTCATATCAAGAATTATCTACTATTATGAAAGATATTGGAATGGACTATGAAGCAATACATGGTTGTATATATTATAAAGAACATGAATTTGCAACACAATGCCTTGTATGTCATATGAGTAGATATCGAACAGATCAACTAACAAAAAAGGTGCCTCAAAAGGTTCTTCATTACATACCCATTATTCCACAGATGCAACAATTATTCAGGTGTAGTAGCTTGGCTCAGTTTATAGATTATCATGCACGCAATAGAAGTTGAGATGACATTATTCAAATCCCTGCAGATGGTTCAACATTTATGCACATAGAGGAAAAGTGGCAACACTTCAAAGAAGAACCTCATAATCTCAAGCTTTCATTGGTAGCGGACGGTGTCAATCCATTTGGAGAGATGAGATCTATTTACTCAGTGTGGCCTGTTTTTGTTATCAACAATAACATTCTTCCATGGATGTCAATAAAGAGGGAGCACATTATGTTGGCAATGATTGTTCTAGGTATCTTATCATTTGATAGTTATTAATTTACATGTACTTACAAATTTTGTAGTAAAATGGTCACAATAATTATGTAATGTTACTGTTCATTCAAGTAGGTAAATATCAAGTAAAAGATATGAATGTATATATTGAGCCTCTTATCGACAAGTTGGTGGAGTTATGGAACGGTGTCACTATGTATGACGTGTCTAGACCAATAGGACAAAGAAAATTTCAATTCCATGCAATACTTGCATGGACAATACATGATGCCCCTGGGCTAACACATTTTTGTGGTATGTTATAATGAATTCAAGTTGCGCACGATAATTCTAATTATAAAAATCAACATATTTAATAATCCAATTATATCATTATCTTGTAGGTCTTCAAACAAAGGAAAAATTTGCATGTCTAGTTTGTGGTCCAAAGATAAAATCTCGTCATTCAAAAAGTTTAGGAAAGTAGGTGTTTGATGAGTGTAGACACTTCCTCCATAGGAATCATAAGTATCAAAGTACAGAAAAAAATCTTTTCAATGGGAAAGAAGAGACTACATCAAAGCCACGAAGAATGACACCTCACCTATGGAAGTTGAAATATAATAGAATTAATCATTGAGGTAATGTCGTTCCACCTAATGGTTTATGTTTCTAATTTATATATTTCTATTGTGATTTTTGTTTACTAATTGTGTAATCGATGATCATGAAGGTCGTCAAGGCAGTACTGAAAACCTTCCAAAGGCACTAAAAATCTATCCCAGACAATTTAGTAGGTTGCCCTACTACGAGCACTTACAAATTGTGCATTTGTTTGATACTATGCATATTGGAAAGAATATAATAGAGACATTGTAGAAAATATTGGATGGAAGGCATGACAAAGAAAAAATTGTCAAAATTTGTAATGACATCCATGAATCCAATCATGCATTGAAGAATTTCATTCACTCAAATAGCAACAGAGATCATATTAATATAAGTGCCCTTCCTTAGTTATTAACGGAGCAGCAAAGTGATGCCATAAAAGAAGTCATACGAAAAATTTGATTTCCCACAAGATTTGCTGCGAACATAAACAATCTCATATAAAAAAAAAGTGAATTTGGGCTAGGGCTCAAAAAACATGATTGGCATACTTTCATCAAGGTAAGTTATGTTCTTTTGTATTTACAATATATTCATAAGCTACGTGTACTGTTCATTATGTTATGTTAGAAAACAATGAAATGGTTGGTTTATAATTACTGCAGTACGTGCTTCCTCTATCTCTACTAGAGCACTTCAACAATAACATCAAACAAGTGATATATGATCTTGGAAAATACGTGAGGTAACCAATAATATCTGTTCAATTTGTTGTATATATTTATTATATTCGTGATTTTTTTTCTTGCTATGTAATCTATTGTATATTATTTTGTAAAGTCTCGTATCTATATATTTTTTGTGACTTGAATCTCTCAATGTAGGTGGTTGTCATCTAAATAAATCTATAAAGAAGATATAAACTATTGGAAGAGAAGAATTCCTCATTTACTTTGTGAAATGCAAAAGTGTCTACCTCCAACTTTTTTCAATGCACAGGAACACTACTTCATACACCTAGTTGAGGAGATTGAATTGTGTGGACTTGTACACACTAGGTCAATGTGGATGGTTGAGAGGCACTTGAAATCTTTGAAGGATTTGGTTCGAAAAAGAGCACATCCTAAGGGTTCTATGGTAGAGGGATATATGGTATACCAGACTATGGTTTACATTACTAAATATCTTCCTAAGTTTGCATCAAATATCCATGTAGATCACATTTGGGATCTCAAGCCTTTTGAAAAATTAGAAGGGTAGTACTTGATGGGGAAAGGTAAATTGAGGAAAGTGAGAGGTAATAAATTATAAGATGTTATTGTAATAAATTATTTCTTAATCTTCAAAACAAATCGGTTGTAAGTTGTCTATTTTTTTTTGTATAGGTGCTCGAGAGTGGGATGCACTAAATTTGTATATTGCAAACAATCTTGATTGGATGATGGTATGGATTGAACGATGTCAACATTCTGGTCACACATTAACATGGGAAGGTGTATCTTCATTGGTTGAAGAAGCTCATTGTAATGGAGATTCCAATGTTATGCAAAGGGAAATAGATTTAGCACGTGGTTTAAGATATTTCAAGGTATGTACAAATTTATTAATCACTTGTATGTTTATCAACTAGCGATACAATAATTTTGACATGTTTCACATATTATTGCAGGTTAAACACCACAAGGCTATGTTTTGTAATGGTCAGAAATTTTGCATCAAAGTGTTGGATGACATGAAGAAAACTTGTGATTCAAGAATAACTGCAGTCTTTCAAGTGACTAATATTTCATCTAGAAATGACTTACATCCTTGAGAGTCTAAAAATCGATACTATGGCATTTTGGATGATATACTTGAGTGTGACTTTAGTTCCTACAAATTGTAGTGCCTCTCCCATTTGACTTTTGTAAGTCATCCTGATGAATGCACCCTTCTTGATCTTTTGTTGTGATGGATCATGATTGTGACCCTAAGTGGTCTACACCGTTGAGGTGTTTGGATTTATGTTTCTTTATTAGTTGCGTTGATTATGCTTTTGACTGATTTTTGAGATTATGATGTGATTTTTGGTTCACTAAGGTTTGTGCCAGTGGTTACCAGGATTGATGTGGTATCATGAGGTTATTCTGTGATTACCTTGAGATGTGTGCAGAGATTGCACTATGTTCTTTTACCATGCTACACTGGACTAGGTTCCTGTAGCAGTGGTTAGTCATGTTTATGACTGTGTTTGGTTATGTGTTTTAAATGCCTTTTTAATGCAGAGTAATCAATCATTATTAAATGTTTAAGTAATTAGAATGGATTATTCTTGTTGGATTCTTTGGTTATGTGCTGCAGGCATTTACCTTGTTATATTTCTGATTAGAGAGATATTTGTTACTCATGTTATGTTTACATTTGAGAGGACCCGAGAGTCAGGTGCTACACTTTGATTCCAGTATCATGGATTTTAGACTACTATGCTGTTCAGTTAATCATATTGCATGATGATGCCATTTTGAGATGACAGTGTGTTTTATGATGTTATCTGGTTATCTGGTATTTGGACATACCTTTGATTTTGTTATGTCATGGATTTAATGCTATGGTTATTTACTTCATTCCTACGTTGCTATGCCTTTTGCGAATGTGAGTGATGTAAATAGATTATTTTAATATAATTAAATAAATGGTTAAATTAGGTGATTTAATACATTTATTGCTTTGGCTATGTTATTATATGCAATTGCACTTGATCGTGTTGTTTAGTGTGTAGGATTTATATCCCTAGCAGTGGCACATGGAGTTAGTGATTCAACCATTCATATTTTACCAATGTCGTCCTTGTATGATTGACGTATCCTTTATTAAAATGTTTAAATTAAAACTTTCGGTGATTATTAAATTTGAACTCATTTGCATTATGTGATTAAACCAGTAAGTGTGTTTGTGCATTTAGAGGTTCGCATTGTCGCGAAAGTTGTTAAGGTGATTTTTGTGTTTTTGGGTTTTTGAGCTTTTTAATTGATTTATTTTAATTTTTGACAGCTTTGCCATAGATTAATTCCTATTTATAGGAATAGCCTATTTTCATTTGGGTCAATTCGGGGTTTAACTAGGTTGGCTGGTTATTTGCCCTAATTGATTATTCACTCGAAAAGTGAATAAATATCCAAAGAGGAATTTAATTCCTCACTTCTCACTTTCAAATTGGAAAGTTGGAGAGTAAAATCCAAAATCCTCCTCATGAGGATTTACTGTTTTGTTCGTTGTGGGAGCTACGGGCGTGGGATCGTCGCGAGGTTGGGCTCATTAGATCCAGCTTGGGGAAACTTTGGATTGCGGCGATTTTCAGCTACTTCTACAGGATATTTATTTTATGGTTTATATTCCCATTTTGCCCTTTTGGCTGCGAGGTAGGGCTTTCCTGTTTTATTGTCTCTGCTGCGTTTCTACTTCTATTTTTGGTAGCCGTTTGTTTGGAGGCTGAGAACTAGTGTTCCCCTCCTTTTTTATATGCTAGTTCTACCCGGTTGGGCAAGTATGAACATTTCCCTATTTTTTGGGATGAGGGTTTGGAATTTTAAGCCGTTATGCTGGCCATTTTTGCATACGGTGTCCGATTCCATTTATTTTTGGATTTTTGGAGTTTTTGAACCCAAAGGTCAAATGGGTTTTAATTTTGAAGTTTTTCCAAAATTTGAGATTTTTACCTCATTTTGCGTGTCGGCTTGTTTTCTCAGGTTTTCTTGGCACAATGTGGGTCGTGGATTGGATGATCCATTTGGATATCAGTCAGACCACTTTTGCACTTTTATGTTACATTGGGATGCGTGTTGCATCCGTTCTCCCGACATTGTGTTCGGTTGAGTGATTTTATACTTGTTGTTATTGTTTCTTTTAGACCTTTTCTTTTGTTTTGTGAATGCTAGGATTCGTGTAGAATCCATACTCTCGGATTGAGGCCGGTTGAGTGAGTTCATGATGTTTGGTCTTGTTACATCATTGGGATTTGTGTAGAATCCATACTCTCAGATTGAGGCCGATTGAGTGATTTCATGATGTATGATTTTATTGGCTTTAGGATTCGTGTAGAATCCATCCTCTTGAGTTGCTTTTAATTGGGTATTTTGTTTTGCATTGTGTTCTCATTCCTGTCCTTGTGTTATGATCTTCATGATGGTGGTGCGCCACACACGAGTACGTACGCATACATTTGTTGGGTGACTTGAGAGGCCCGATCTTCCATGGATTTTTTGAAAGTTATGATCATTGGGGTTGGGATGGGAGTATGCATGCCCACAGGCACTTTTCATAGGATGAGCATGGGTAGGGTAGGGTAGCATATGGAGGGGGCTTCTATCTCGCAGCCTGGTGACCTTAGTCCCATAGGGTTGGCAGAGGAAGTTTTAACTAAGTGATAATTAAAGAAAATGTGTGTCTGGTAATAAAACTTAAGATAATAAAATGTGTGTGTGGGGCCCTCCATTGAGGATTTGAAACGCATGATCCGAGCTTGGGCTTGTCGATGCCAAGCGACTCTCCATGATGTCAGCCCCTACTTAGTAGCCTATTAAGCGTCTGACCAGGACTTGTACTCCTTGCATTGTCTTAGGTTCTTGGTTCAGCCATCATATTGTCTGGCATGAGTGTTAGCCATGGATGTTCTTTTGTGTGTTTGTGGTTGAATCATTATCTCTATCAGCACGGTGGGTGTGGACCTACGAGTTCCACGTAGTTGGGAGGCATAGCTACCTTCACCACTGCTAGGGACCGGTGTACAGAGACGATCTTTTGTCCTAGTGCAACCATTGCTGGAGGTTTTCACTTGGTACTTTGGGTTCTGGAGTAGGCTTTCTTATGATTTATGCTATTATTGGAATGCTTGGATATCATGTTTAGATGATGTTATTTTATTTGGTGCATTCCCTTATTATGATGTTTAGCATATGATTAGATGATGTGATTTGCTTTAGTAGTATATATGTTGCTTACTATTGTTTAGCATGTGATAGGTGATGTTATCTACTGTAGGATTATCTTATGCGATATCACTAGCATTTTAAATTTTCTTATGATGTTATTATGCATATTTTAGTAGTGACGTCCCTATTACGACAGTACTGACGATTTGGTCAGTGGCTTGGGATGTTACACACGGGGGATGGCTAGGATCCATGATGGTCTTATGATGCTATTGACGGTTGGGAGGAACCACGTACTTAGTTTGGTTGTTTTGTTCCTGAGATGTATTTCTATACATTGCGATGTTGCTTTTATTCTCTGCAATGTTTATATTCAGTGTGTTCTTTGCTGCTGTAGTTTAGATAGTTTGATGTTCTTCTTTCTGTATTGTTCTTGCACTCAAGTGTTCATTCCTCGAGCTTTTCTGGAACCGATACTCTCCAGTGTGGAGGTTCTTTTGTCATTTTTTCCCCATTTTTGAGTTCTAGAAGTGTTTTTACTTTCTATGGGTGACATTTGTTCAGCATTGTGCGACACTGATAAAGTATCGCATTCCCATAGAAAGAATGTCGTACAATACTATAAAGTGTCACACACATTACTGGATAAGTGTCGTATGACACTAAAAGAGTGTCGCACGGCTTTATGAGAAATGTCACGCGATACTTTTCCCGTATCGTACGCCTTCTTGAGAAGTGTCACATGCAGTAAGGGAGAAGTGTCGCCCTCCCTTAGTGAAAAGTGTCGCACGCCTTTTGGTTAAAACCTACATGTGCCAATATCGAGCACTTTTTGTAGTGTTCTAATCTTTTTGAGAGTTGATCTGGATACCCTTTTGGGCATTCTTCAAGCCTTTGTTGTTGCATTTTAAATTCAGGAGGTTTCTTTTGAAATTTAGTTTTTGGGTTTCTGTTGTAGTCCTTCGGGGTCATTTGGATACTTAAGATATATTTTAATATATGCGACAAATAATTTGAGATAGGTTTCAGACCTCTCGGAGATAAGTTATGCATTCTAGGAAATTTCAGGGCTTCAAAAATCTAGACTTAGCCAATTTTCAGGGCTTCAGGATTTCAGGCTTAGCAAAATTTTGAGATTCTGCATTTTACCCTAGCTTGGTGTTTTGTTGATGAGTGGTCATTTCTTGTGCCCTCATCTTGTTGTGGTGGTTGTTGGCTTTTGTTTGGGTGTGTTAGTTGGGTAGTGGCATTCGGAGATTCGTTGGTTGCCGGGATTGTGTTGAAGTCTTCCATTGTGATCTTTGTGATCCCTGTATGATGTTGTCTTGTGCATTCATACTTGTTAAAAAAAAAAAAAATCTTGGCTTGATTTGAATCCTTGTTTCCAAGGATCTCTAGGTGGGGCATTACACAAATGAGTACTCTTCGTTGTCAAATGGTACAGGCTACGACTTAATCCAAATAATCTTGATATAACTATTATTAAACATGATAATGGATTTACAATGGTTAATACAAGGTCGATTGAGCCAGTTGGGGATGAGCCCTATGTTCTTCCAAGCCAATGTGAGTAGGTATTTTACTTAGAGGTTCCACATAAACCAGGTTGATCATTTTTTGTTAGACATGAACCAAGAGGAAGGCCAATAAAGTATAATGCGATGGAAGAAGAAGATACCAAAGAAGTAGAAGATGATGTAGATGGTGATCATGATCGATAGTTATTGGATGATGTTCCTAACACAAATTTTCATGAAGAAGAAGAAGAAGATGATGACGATGATGCTACTATTGATGATGATGATGAAGATGATGTTGATGTTGATGATGATGATGATGATGTTGATGATGACGACAACGATGATGATGATGGCGAGGATGATGATGATGATGACAATGATGATGATGATGAGGTGGATGATGATGATGATGACAATGAGGATGATGGTGATGAAATTTAGAGGTATGCCATCAATCCTTAATCTATTTAATATTCATTTCTTGATAGAAATATATTTGTCTTATATGGTTACATAGTTTATTCATTATCTATTTAAAAGCTAAAGGTTTCAACTACAAATAGAATACTGCTAATCTAAATTAACTATTAATCTAAATTAATTGAATAAACCTATTTAAGACACATATTGATGCATGAATGTATTGAGCCTTATTTTCTTTCATGTCAAAAGCATTTGTAAGTGTTTAGTTTAGAAAAAGGAATTCATTAAATATATATAAAATGGAGTTGTACCTAGAATAAAATTCATAGGGAAAACATAATATAATTTCTTACTCAATTTTTTGGTTAATAATTCTGCCTCTATAGGTGATGCAAAGACCCTAGGTGGACTTGCAATCATTCATAATAAGAGGGACTTACATAGTGTTCTCACAACACCAACCAAGCATCTTCATAAGATCCCTCTCCTTGATCCAAGCCAATTCCATAACCTATCAGAGTGCACACAAAATCCTTATGCCACCTTAGGTTCTACATCTTTGGAATAATCCCATGAATGTCCCTCAATCCATCAGATGGATTCATCCAAGCAATCTAATCAACAAACTATCAAATGCTCACAATGCCTCAATAGGCACCAAACTTGACTTCACCTTAACTAGATGTTTCCTCCACCTCCACACACATCAGACAACTTCAAATAGCATGTCCCCAAGGTGACTAAGCCCTCAACTCATTAGCTAATACAAAAACCCAATTTTAGCCCTTCACCAGGCCTACTTCCCTAGTAGGCTTATAATGTGAGCCTGATTTAAGTGTTATATTGTGTACCTTTTAGTGTTTTTAATTTTTATGTGATGCTTATGATGTATGTGATTATGATTATGATGTGATTATGCTCATCATAATTGAATTACCTTTGCAGGAAACTAAACCCCTTTCAGGAGCATCCTGCACAGTCTCATGGATCGACATGTATAAGTCAATACTCCTTATAGACAGTCTATTTAATACACTTATCAATAGTAAGATTGATGTCTTCTAAGATCTCTCCCATTTGCAGGTACCAATGAATAGGTATATGTCAAAAGTGTCTTCCTCGAGTGAGGGAAATATAGGAATAGAAGAGGAAAGTGAGACATGCAGTTTATTTAGAACATGGAGATTAACTAGAGGTCAAAGGACTAGAAGGAAATTCAATAAATGCATGAAATTTTTCCTTGCTCAAGGGGGATCATGTTCTTATGATGATGAGATGGAAGGCGACATCAAGGTGCTCTTGAGGTACCAACATCTATAGAAACATTGGGTACCCAAGGAACTTCCTCCAATAAACACTAATTTTTGTGTTAACAAGAGGATATATTGCATAGCACCATCATCATTATATGGTTTGGGCCTATTTTCTATGGATGACATAAAGGTGTCTTACAACAAAGTTTCTGAATTGATGGAGTATGTTGGACCATGTTAGGATTACAAAAGTTGGATGCATATTGTTCAATATAAAAGAAGTATGCATAGATATGCCCTCTCGACAAATTATATACAATAGCAAGACAATAATCGAAGTAAAAGTGTGGCTATATACATTGATGGAAGGCCAAAAGCAACAAGGAATATTGAGGGCTTTATAAATAGTACACGACCTGGGTCAACTATAAACCAACCCAATTGCATATTTGAGGTGTGCAAGGGAAATTGTGTATTTATCTGTGTGATAAAATCAATATGTGTAGGGGAAGAGCTTCTTATTGATTACAATTTGAACTGCATAGATACAAATGAGGCTATTATCATGGGGGTAGTACATACTATTAAACCAACTTCTAATCAATGACTCCAACATACCATTTAGTCAATAAATTTTTGGCTAACATTTTTATAGTTGATCTTTGACATAGGGGCACAATATGGAGCAACTGCCGGAGGGGATGCTGGCGATGTTCTCGAGTCATCTACACATGAGCAGGTAAAATTAATTGTAATTCTACAAACTAGATAGAAGCAAAATGCTATTTTTTTAATGTTGTTTTCTTCATTGTTTTGGAGTCATTTTGATAATACTAATACTATTGTTGTCATAGAGGGCCAGTGGTCAGAGGGAGGGAAAGGAACCTGTAGTCCCTCAGTAGCCCCCCCTGAGGAGGACCCTTTTTATATTGATTTATCAGAGACCGATGACTCGATTGGTTCGATTAAAAAGGTGCTAAAGAAAATTGGCAGAGAAATTATACGTTTGGCAACCATAAAGCCTACTACTCAGGAAATAAAAGATAGGGGATTTGAATTGTTGCACACCTCTGAAACCTTAAAAGTAAGTATTAATGAAATTTTTAATTATAACAAGAGTTCAATAATGGCTTTTATGCTATGCTCTTTTATGGCATTAATTAAAATATGGATGCATTGTCTTTACAGATTTTTTTGCGTGATTTTGAGCCCTATTCCCATTATGAGGGTGCTGCAGGTGGTTTAGGTAGATCGCATGTTCCATTTCCCACTTGTGTTTTCCACTGAATATATATAGGAATGATCATAATCATTGACAATACATGCTCAAACAATCCTATTTTTTAATGCTCTAAAAATATTGTCCATGCTAGTCCACATGTTCTATATCTATGCATGCTCTAAAAATTTTATTCTTTAGCTTCAAATCAATTGTATCCTATGACGACACCACCTCCATCCAGGACAACCACAAATCTCTTTCTGACTGCTAAGTTGACAACACATAGCTTACAGGTATCGACTATTACACCATCTACTAGTACAAAAATCCCTCTTTTTCTCTCTTTTGTTATGTGTTTAGGTGTTATGTGTTTACGATGTAGATTGTAATGACCCTCCTTTGGTAGTTACTCAACGTTTAAAACTTTTCACAATTTTATGATTCCAAACCATAAGAACTCGACTCCATTCATAGCTTGTATATACAAGGTTATGTTATAGGTCAAACTTCAATTAGTTGTCCTTAGTTATGAAAGATTGTAATATTGAAGATCATCTTCTCTTGTAGTATATTATCGCAATTATATTCTGACACAGAGTCTAGCAGCCACTTCTTCTACTAGCCTTCAAAAGGCTTTCACAATCCAAATTTTGGATCTAGGACTTGGTATAAGTCCCCTTACCCACACCGAGTATACACAACAGTTGAGCCCAAATGGGGCAATCCACTTCAAAAAATTCACTCACTAACACAAGCAATAGTGTCAGCAACTAGGACATTCAGTCCAACCACAATCCTCAGTTTTTTTGGAATCTACCAAATCCACATCAATCCTTTGCACTTCTAGGCCTACAATCCTTGTAGCCTTTCCAATCCATTTTCTTGTATTTTCACCAACTATCCCTCTATGGCATAGGGATTTCTCCACTATTTTAGGCACCTCTTAAGACACTTGCTAGAATCCCAAAACTTTCTAGGATGATCTTGCTCCAGTACCCTCCAAACTGCTGCTTGGTACCTATGCCTAGTTGATCAAATTAGGCTAGGACTTCAAGGAAGGATGGACTAGGTGGGTTCCCAAGACCCCAATCACTTATGAAAATCCTAAACACATTCAATTCATCTAACTTCAGCACTCACACAGATCAAAAATGCCTCCAAACATGATTGTCACCACAATAATAGCAAAAACCAGTCAAGCACATGGTCTTGCTTGACCTAGGGCCGGCTTGGAAAAATACTTTCCCTACTCACCATGCCTCCAACTCCTAGAATTATCTAGACATGTCCCTTAACTTGCATATCCCTCACTTTTAGAGATTTCCACTAGTGGATTTGCAAGTTAGGGTTGCATTTGTACAAGGCCCTAGAAAATAGGGCTATTCAGACCTCTCTGGACAAAAATGCTAATAACTCACAAACCACAATTGCAAATTGAATCAAATCAAAGCCAAAACCTTTTGAACACACATCCACCACTAATCCACTTGTAGAGTAATCATGAAAGTACTATACAGAACCATACAACCTACTATAACAACAATTGTACCAGTAAATTAGAGGTTTTTATTCATTTTCTCCAAGCATCTGCTACAACCTGATCTCTCCCTCCAACTGAGATCTCAAATGACATATTTGTAGGCCTATATGACCATTGGAACAACCAAATATCCATTTCCAACCATGAAACAAACAAACAACAACTTTTTGTAATTACCGATCAGCATTTTAAAAGTTGTCAGCAACTTTTAGGCAATTTTTGCATTTTTTGCAAATCGGTAAGTCTAATGAACTTAACAAGTGCATGGTCATTTCTATAGGCCTATATTGACTTAAACACCCTATTCTAAGGCCTTTTGGTCCCATTTGAGTCACTCAATTTATAACCACACCAAAGTGCTAATGGGCCTTACATGTGCCTTAATTACAAAATATTACCAAACATGGGCCAACTTACTGAAGTATGGACCAAACCTTGTTAAAACTTCCTAAATTGCTTGAATCCACCCTTCCATTGAGTGGTTAGGTGTCCTATCTCCTAGGTACTTGTTTCGTACTTGTTCCCCTACCTCCTAGGTTAGGTGTCATGCACCATATTCATGTGCTTGATCAAGCAATGAGATGTGAATAAATATTGCTTTTATTGCTGAAATAATTGTCTAATATAATGTCCTTGATTTCATAGAATGGTTAACGGGATAATAAATCTATAGTGATGTAGTTGATATTTCAGATGAGCCTTATAAACTTACATCAAGTATGATTCCTTTTCTAATGTGTATGAGTTACTTCATGATAAATGGAGTTGTCTTACTTTGATCTTCCTTAGTAGTAATCAATGCTTTCATCATCTTCAATATATATATATATATATATATATATATATATATATATATATATATATATATATATATATATATATATATATATATATATATATATATATATATATATATATATATATATATATATATATATATATATATATATCCATTGCCAAAACTATGTTGTAATTATTGGCTCTGATCTAGGATATGCACAATATTGGTTTGGGGAAGAGGATTTGAATTTGTTTCAAACAATGCAGAGGACAAGGATGTTATCGGATTGTATTACTTATGGGAGCCTTTTAAGTGCATTTACTACCTATGAAACTTTGGAGCACAAGTAAGTTGATGCTCATTTTATCAAATCATCATTGAAATTGCCTCCTACTTTCTGTTAAATTATCACTAAAGAAAAAAACAAAATAATTTGATTGGAAGGCACTAATTCAATGATGTTTGAAAAGATTTCTTCATGTGAGGCTTGCATCCTTATAGCTATATTAGAAACAACTAATTATGAATTAAAACAAGCAAATAAAAAATAGAGATGGTAGAATAACACGTCTACCAGTTGATAGGGATGATAAATTGCCTCAACTATGCATGATATAAAATAGTGTTGACTCAAAGTCAAAGATGACAAGTGTATTTTGATTCACTTTTTTTCAGCGGAATGCCAGAATGAAAACTTGGACTCAATGACAGGGTGCTACTAGAAGCTCAAGGCAAAGCATCAAAGGGTAAAGCAATTGATTTGGATGACATCAAGTTTCATCAGTATGCAATCAAGCTCATTTTCTTATTCAATTCCTTAAACTATCAATTTTATCTTATATTAAAGTGCTTGCAAATTCCTTTGATGTTGTACTTGGTCTTTTTTTTCCCTTGAAAAGGCATATGTTAATTTTTATTTCTTCTGTTAGGTTCGTTTGTCTTGCTCATTTTGAAAATGATAGAACTATATCCTTCATACCTCCCAATAGGACTTTTGATCTTATGAACTATAGACTTAGCACATAGGTTTGTTCATATATTCAAGAGAATGTAGTTGTTGTCAAATCTTTGGAGTTCTATTACGAAGGATATCCTTCTAAAGTAGGTTTCATATCATATGTTTTTATTACTTTGTAGGTAAAGCCATTGATATGGGTTGAAGCTCAAGTAGAAAAGCATTCAAGAAGTCGGGTTGAATAGTAGGAAAGTTGAATTGAAGAGATTGAAGATCGATCTTAACTATTAGATTCTGATAGGGTTTGATTAAAACTTTCTTTAATGAAAAGATGCAAATCTATCCTTATTCAATTTATATACTCCACATTAAAAAAAATTTATGGATTCAATGTTTAATCTTTTGGATCCAACTATCTTTGGATTCAAGCCTGTCCTAATTGGATTTGTATCCTCAACATTCAACAAAGTTATGAATTGTATCCTCATTTTTTTCTTCTAAATTTCACCACAGCTTCCTAGTAGGGTGTTTTATATAAGCTATTTCTTGCAACTTTTACTTAAAAGAGCTATTATTGTTCATGGCTTTCTTAAACATTGTTTCTTGTTTATTTACTAAAGTTAGCTTGGGTTGTATCTCGATATGTTTTGTGTATTTATTTTAGTGAAAGTTGCAAAGGGCTAATATGAAATTACATTTTTAAAAAAACACATGTAAGCCAACTTTCATGGAGCTCCCTAATCATTTGTTGTTATGAAATTTTTCTATTTCAAACTATGATAATAAATTATAATATCTGAATTTTGTGTTATTTTGTCATTCTGTTTGTTTATGGTCTCAATGTTTCTTTTGAACACAAACTAGTTTCTTATTTCAGTTCTAAGGTGATAGGGAATAAATTACTTCCCAAGCATGCCCCTCTAGATTCAGGGGTGTTCATGAAATTCACAAAACAGATCTTTGTTTTTATTATTATTGTGATTTAACTTCTGAAATTTGAAGTCAAAAGCTAAATAGTAAATTTTTAAAGTATGATCACCATAGTTTGATGGTTGGGCTTTGTTTTTGATAGGAAGAATGTAGAAAGGTCTCAACAGAAGGGTAGTAGAAATGGTTGGAACTTTCAAATAAATTTCATGATGCAATTAAGGTTTGTTCGATATCTGAATTTGATTTTCTAATATATAGATAAGACATCTACGCATTCTGATTCTCAGCACAATATTTATGTTTTATTTTCCCTAGGTTGATTGCGAAGTATAGGCCTACTATGTTAGTAATTTCTGTTGTCATCCCAAGATTAGCAACAAATCAACTGAGATGGGGCTTTACTGGTGCATTTCAGGTATGCTATACATATTAAAAAAGAAAGTTGTTCTATTTTTCTTCTACCTAAGTGACATGGATTAAAAATCAAAGTAGCTTTATTATTCTATGTAAGTTTTTGTTCAAATCATTCAAGTAACGTTAATTAAATAAATAATGATGAGATCAATATGCACATCTCATAAAAAATATGATGTTACTTTACTAGCATTAATATCTAGAGATATTTTTGATCCAATTACATATATCGATGTATTCAATCTAATGCCACATCATTGCAATCTTTCTTCATAATATTTGTTTTCACTAAACCTTCCCAATTTTACTGGCTTTTGCTTCCATGGTTTCACTACATGATATTGTAGTGCACAAAATATATATTGCACATTCCTAGTCCACCATAGCCAGAAAAGTGTGTGCATGTTCAAGAGATTGTTTCTATCATAGTTTATCTTTATAAGAAAGCTTCTAAAAAGAGAAATGTAAGGAATCAATTTTAGCAAAATTGTTAGTACTCAATGATTTAAGCAACATAAGTATGACATATTAAGGCCTGAGAAGGAGTGAGGCAAAGGGGGGAGACAAGGGAGGTGAAGCTTCCAGCTACGTCATTCTCAACTACCTCCAACATCAAACCAAATCAAGACTCTTAAACCCTACGTAACTTCATTTGGTCACATCTTATATTTGAGTAGGATGGTGTCTTATTGGTGCTCCTTCCATTATTTCATGATATATTATTATCAGGCCATCCAATCGGCTATAGGACAAAGATGATTCTTGACTAATCAAATTAGCAATACAGTCCATCTACATTGTATTTGGACACTTGGTTTGAAGTTCATCTCATTGATTCCCATTCATCACAAGATCTTTATCCGATTAGACCTCAATAGAAAACATTGATATTTCTCGAGCCCCAAGCCCAAATCATGCAAGCTTCAATCTCCACATATCATAAAGCTTGTATATAGAGTTGAGCATCCCGTAGCTGGAAGCTTCACCTACATCAACTCTCGAATGGTGTGAGAATGCTCAGCTCTATATACATGCTTTATGATATGTAGAGATTGAAGCCTGCACAATTTGGGCTTGGGGCTTGAGAAATCTCAATGTTTTCTATGCAGATTGACCATATTGCTAATTCGATTGTTCAAGAATCATCTTTTTCCTATAGCTGATTGGATGGATTGATAATAATATATCATGAAATAATAGAAGGAGCACCAATAAGACACCATCCTACTCAAATATAAGATGTGACCAAATGAAGTTATGCAGGGTTTAGGAGGTTTGATTTGGTTTGACATAGCTGGAAGCTAGCAATTTTTTGTTTTGTTTTACTTTGTATCTATCCCCATTGCGACGTCATCCACAAGAATTGTGATGGGGTTGCTGTAGTGGCGACACCCACTACTGTCACAATTGCCAAGGTGTCTTCCACAATTGCGATGTCATCCACAAGCATTGCGATGGGCTTGCTGTACCGGTGATGTCCAACTACCATCGCAATTGCCAAGGTGTCCGTCACAATTGCGACGTCATCCATAAGCATTGCGACGGGCTTGCTGTAGTGACGATGCCTAACTTCCATCACAATTGCCAAGATGTCTATCACAATTATGATGTCATCGACAAGCATTGCGATGATCTTGTTGTAGCGGCGACACCCAATTGCCGTCGCAATTGCTAGGGTGTCCGTCTCAATTGCGATGCCACCCACAAGCATTGCGACGGGGTTAGTGTCACAATAAAGTGGTTGCATAGCGATGGATATTTGTTGTAATTGTGATGACAGAGGATAGACATCATAATCTATGACTAAAAAACAATGACATCTATTACTGTCATAGTGGCGACACATTGCTATCGTAATTGTGACACATAGCCATTGCAAATCAATACCAAATGTATTAGTGATGTAGCCCAGGTTTTGGGTGAACCATCTTAAATCTTGGTTTCTTGTGTTCTTTTCTCTATGATCTATTATTTTATATTTGCATATAATTTTTATTTATGTCTAAGGTTTAATCTCAACACTACTCAAATTCTCTAACAATGTCCTACATCTGCTGCTGCAAACTACTAATCTCCTTCTTCATCAACCTAGATTGCCAAAAAATTCCTTTCAAAAACCCTTGGTCATCATTGCCCTTGTTATGAGTAAGGTCATCCTCATCCCCACCAACATTATCTCTTTCATAATCAGTCTCCTCATGCCCTCTAGCATCCATCTTCCCTTAGCAAAGTGCATTTTTTTCTTTTTGCTCCAACCTCTTGATCATCATTGCCCTTGTTATGAGTAAGGTCATCCTCATCCCCACCAACATTATCTCTTTCATAATCAGTCTCCTCATGCCCTCTAGCATCCATCTTCCCTTAGCAAAGTGCATTTTCTTACCAACAATACCACTTTTACCTTTCTCCTCTTCCACCTCCTCTTCAGATTCCATATCCACATCTGAATCAGTCTCCTTAATCTTCCTTTTCTTCTCCAATGAGCTACTAGGCTCCAGTTTTTTCATCTTCTTAACCTCAATATCATCTAGTAGCCCCCTTCTCAACATTTTGGTTAAATTAATTAATCATTTCCCTAAACCAAATTGCTAAAAATCAATTAATTTGATTATAACCTATAGTTTTGACTATGCTATCCTAACTTAATTATTTGATTAAAAGAACATGTCCCCTTTTAGTTAAATAAAAGCCCCCTTTCTTCTAACCCACTCAATGTGCACACATAAGCATTATTTCTATTTTGCATATTAAAGGAAAAGACCTTTTTTGTCTCACATGCAAAGTCAACTCTTTGTTTAGTGGTTAACTCGTGTGTGCACATGGATCAACTTCATTTTCAAACTCCACCCTTAATCTTCCATCATCTTGATCTTGATCTCCATTGTCCGTATGGCTTTAAAAGAAAGAACTTTCCCCCTTTCAAAGGATCCACACTCTTGAGTATTGTTATGTTGCAGGTTTACCATTCGAATCCTTGAGAGATTTTGTGGAGAACTTCCATTTTCTTGTCTACATTCTCTCATACCATGGAATTTTTAGTGTAGTTGCATGATAGCTTAGTTTCCTCTACTATAATCTAGCTCACATGGCATAACTAGGCTAGTTTGTAATACTCTCATCTTGGTTACTATAGCTGTTTTTGCATTTCATATTAGCTTACTTCACATTTGCATTGCATTTTGAGAGTTCTCTTGTGGAAACTTGTACTACTGTATCTTGTCTCAAAGAAACCTCTTGTTTCATGGTTTACTAGCAAGAAAAGTATCTCTAAGGCTCAACTGAGAGCCCTCATGTACTTGAAACATACTTTCTTGCACCGTGTGGACAAGAAACTCTAAGTCGACATCCAAGCATTCTGACTCATGGAATATCTTGGATAGAAGGGTTTAGATTGTGACACATTTTGAGTGTGAATTTTTGGTGCCCACCATGGGGCAAGATTTCCTAGTTCTTCTCTTAATCTTGATGCATTTCTTACATTTTCCCCATTCTCTCTGCATTTTTCTTTTTTCACAATCATAGACTTTGGGTGATACTTTTTCGATATCATGCTACATTTGTTTGTAATGTCATGAAATAATTTTCCAATAAAAGTATCACATACCCTTATTGAACTTTATTGCCTTAGCATAGTAAATTTTTTCACTTCGCTTAAGAAAAAATATTGCACAAAGGAAAACTATCGCATGAGTATACTACAAAGTATCGTACGATAGTCTTCTAGCAAAAATTGTTGCCTAGCTTGGATTTGCTTGTTATTTGGGTGGCTAGGTCAATTTCTCAGTTGTTTCTTATTGTTTGTCAGATTTTATAGGTCTATGGCTATTTGACAGATGTTCATTTGCAGATTTTATATTATTTTGGGACTAATGGTTGTGTTTGTAGGTTGTTGCCTTGAAATGCTTACATAAATTAAAACTCATTTTCATGGATTGTGGAAATCTTATAGATCTGAATGATTACATAATTTCTTTGAAAATAATGCATGTCAAAGCTTCAAATGCAAAAGGGATACTAACACTTTTTTGCAAGGCTACTCAAAGCATAAAAACCAAACTTGCTTGTTTTCTTTTATTCCATGTGCAACAGTCTACTAGTTCTTTTCATTTTGTAGGCACATTAAACTTGTAATTGGGAATCTTTGGTGATAGGAGAGTATGCTTTTCACCCTGGTGGTGAATCAAACATCTTGACTTGTCTTTGGATTTCAAAAGCAAAGGAATAATTGAAGCTTCTTGGCATGTTTGGGGGAAACGATCAAGATAAGAGAGCATGGTCTTCACCCTTGCGGTGAATTGGAAATCTTGACTCTTGAAAGTGGATCCAATCTATTTTTAGTTAGAATCCTTTTGAAGGCTTGCTCTTGGGAAACCAAGAGAAATGACCCAAGTGGAGACAAGAAAATCCGGCTATTCCAACCCACTATAAACTCAAGGCTATCAAGGACACAAAACCTTGGTAGACACATTGTTTATCTTTGCTTAGTGTGATTACTTATGGGATTGGGACCATGAGGAAAATGCTAAGCAAGAACACTTAAGGTGCTCTAGTGGCTATGAGGTCTATTACCCACTACAAGGTGGGGTGTCCCATAATTGGGTACAAGAGGAACATTATGAATGAAAGCTCTTTCTAAATGCTCTAAGTTAGTAGCTACCCTTTTCTTTGCTCAACTTCTTCATGCAAGGATCGATCCTAGTGGACTACCTAGATCACCCCAAGATTTTACACTCACCATCTGTGTTCCCTTGGTTGTGCTTATGATACTTCCATGAAAAAGCCAATATCTCTTGTGGGCAACCACTTGGTGTGAGGCAAATGATCACTTAGCATGGGCCAAGTTGTTGAGTAATGAACCGTGACTTCAAGATGGATTGCTTGGTGAGTTTTTTTTTAATGTGCTGACTAATGTAAATGTTCTCACAAATCAAACATCTTGGTAAAATTGGTAGGAAGGATGTTTTGACATCACAAATGCTTATTGGAAAGGTTTTTTTGACCGTTGTTCAATTGTTTGAGACATATTAAAATACCCTTACTATTTGTAAACCTTCTTGTTATTTGATACGAACTAAAGTTCTAAACTATTTAATCTAAAAACTACTTGATTGACTGATTGAAATGCAAATGTTTTGAGTCAAAACTATCTCTTTTCACATTTCAATGGAAAACTATCACATGGTGTCTAGAGAAATATCGCACAACACATTTTTTTCCTAAAAAGTATCACCTGGATACTTATAGGTCCATCGCTTGATTATACTAAAGTTTATCACATTGTTTAGGAAAAATTGTCACTCAACAGAACAATATTGCCCAATTACTATAAATTTAAATTGTAACAAATTTCCACAATCCATGTTATTCATTGTTAATGCTTCTGGGATGAGATTGTGTGTAAGTTTGATAGCATCAACATTTTTGATCATACTCAATGATCCATCATTAGGATGAGAGAGCACTCTCATCCTAATGATGGATCATTGAGTATGATCGAAAACGTTGATGCTATCAAACTTACACACAATCTCATCCCAGAAGCATTAATAGTGAATACTATAAACTTTGTCATATGATATAAATTGTTGTCCTATTGTTGCCTACTTTCTAGGAGAATATCGCTTGGCTCATTTTACTATAGAGTCTGTGGTACATTTTAACTGATCTAGGGTCTTGTCACTTCATTCATTGCTAGGTTTGGTCTCAAATATGTATGTTAGGTGTTGTCCTAAGTTGAAAAGATGAGTTTAGTCCATCAGATGTAAGTCTCATTATGTCATTGATGATCACTTATCAAAATCTAGTTATTATTCTATGCTAGTTATTTGCAACTAAGCTACTTGCTCTCTTTCTCAGCTCGAGTCACTAGTGTTGTAAATTATTGAACACCCTTGACAAGCCATCTATTTTTATTTGACAAGTGATTATTATTGATTTCACGAGCATCAAATCTAAAACATTTCTCTCATCCAATTAAGAAAAGACATGCCCTTACATGTCAGTCACAACTAGGTCCCAAGTTGGTAATGGTAGTCATCCCTCTTTCATTTTCATACAATTTGAGACTTCACCTAGGCACCCTCATGGACAACCTTGTGTGAAAAATCCTAATTCTAATCAAACACAACTAGCTAACATCCAACACAATCCACTTTACAATTTTGAAAACCCATTTGGAACACCCTTTGATACACCCATGGGTGAAAACATTTTGACCAACATCCATCCTGAAGAAATCAAATGCCACTTAGAAGAGCAAGCACATGAAAATGAAAGGCTTATGGAAGCCATCTGCACTAGAGAAGGAGTGGATCAACAAACTGATCCTAACACTCATAAACACAAAGAAGAAACTAGAAGAGGCTATTATCGCAATCCATTCAATCACATTTCCCTCAATGGAAATGATCGTAACCAAACACCTCCAAGGCCTCTTAGAATCAACATGGGAGCATGCACATCACCACCCAAATAATCACAATCACATCAAAAAAGTGATGAAGAGATCACTAGTGAAGATGTCATAAGATTTCAACAAGACGAGCTTTCTCAAAAATTGATGCTCAAGCGAAAAATATGCACAATAAATAATCAAAAGGTAAGATCTTATTGAGACTAAAATCTTAAGATAAGAAATGCAAAAATTGAGGAAACAACTTGCACAATTACAAAATTCCAAAGAGCTACCTAAAACTTCATTTGTTGAATCAATATGTGCTCTCCCATTTGATAGGAGTCTATACATGCTTCCATTTCCTAAGGATATAGACGTTCCTAAGTATGAAAAATATGATGGAAATTGTCACCCTCGCAATCATGTGAGGCGTTTTTATGCTATTAGCATATATTTCATGCATGAGGACACCTATCTTATGTGATATTTTCTTAGGAGTCTAAGAGGGCAAGCTATGGAGTGGTTCACAAAATTGGCTCCCCATCTCAAAACATTTGATGAGCTTGCACAATACTTTATCCAAAAATGCTCTTATAACATTAAACATCTCATAACTATATTGGACTTGTGCCAAATCAAACAAAAATAGGGAAAAAAATTTGCAACATACCTTTAGAGATGGAGATCTCTATAGTCTAAGTACCCTCAGCAAGATCTTGAAGCTGAGAAAATTGACATCTTTGTCAACACACTTGTACCATAAAGATACTTTGACTTAAGAAAATAGTTGTTCACATCGTTCAACACAATAGTTGAGGGTGCATATCATATTGAGGATGTTTCTATCAAGAGGGGTGACATTAATGTGAGCAAAGATAAAAATGGCAATGGAAATGGCAAGCACAGAAACAAACCTTGGAACAAAAACAAATATGTTCTTAGTGATGGATTAGTGGATGCTCCTAAGACCAATGAGTTTGTATTCAACCTCTCCAATTCTACTTACACTATAAAACAACAAGAGCGTTTGAAACCATAAACATCTGACAAGAACACCAAGTTTACTAAGAAAAGAAATGTTTGCATGCCAATGGTTGAACCTTACAATTTGGTCTTGAAAAATCTAATTGCTAACAAGTTGGTCACACTTCCAAACAACTCTTACCCCTATGACCCACCCATTAGGCTTGATTGGTGGAAAGAGGATCATTTTTGCAACTATCATAGAAGCAAAGGCCACGATACTGATCTTTGTTTTAAACTTAAAGATATAATTCAAGATCTTATTAATGCTGGTAAAGTTTTCATGGATGACCTTGTTAAAAATTATGACCACAAAGATTTTAAGAAACCATTTCTAGAATATGAGAAAGGTGAATCCTCCAAGGCTCCTAAGAAAGATCATGATGCCAAGATCAACTATGCCTATGTTAACACAAATAATGTTATAAACATGAATGAACCTATTATCTTTGCATGATGAATTCTAAATCTGACAATCAACCCAATTATGATTTTGAGGATGAAAAACCCATGGTGTTCCTTGAAATGTGAAATTATCCCCAAGATCATAAGTGTATATAAGCAATGTTAGTATGCTAATAGAAACCAAATTTAAATAAAGCTTCTACAAACTAAAAAAAATTCATAAACTTCAAGATAGATACGATGAGCTCTCAATTGAAAATATGAGCCATTAATGGGCTCTCTCAATGAGAAGCTCTCTTGTTGAGTGGCTTTATCTAAATGGATAGGATGTATGCTCAATATGCTTCCAAAGGCTTCAATGGATGATTGTGGATTTGGCTCTCAAAATAGAATTATAACTTTACTTCATGGATTGTGTTATTTTGCAAAGGGGAAGGATCCAATTTATAGGCAAGAGGCTTGAGGGATTGAGGGCTACGATGCAAGGATGGGAAAAAGCTCATGGAGGGCTCAGATTGCATGAGAGGAGAGCACATGGATTGTGCTTCCTTACAGCCAATCAAGGAGTGACACATGTCACATGGTGAGAGGATGGAGGAAAGGGGAAGGATGAGTCAACAAAGGAGGCTCAAGGGATAAAATCTTCATAAAGACCCTCATAATGGCTTGTAAGAGCAATAAAAGGGCTTGGAAGAGTCATTTATGGCCTAGTGGGCTTCATAAAGTTTTATGGTTGAGATATTTTGAGGGAGATGAGAGCAATTTCGACTTGGGCTTGATTAGGAAGGTTTTAAGCTTGCTTAGGATTGTGCAAATGATTAGAGGATGGATTAGGATGGTTTAGGATTAGCTTAGGGATAGGCAAGTGGATGGCATTTAATGAGGGTGGGTGAAGGAGAAGATATTTGTTAACTTTGGCTTGGGTTAGTAAGTTTTAACCCATGTTTAGGGAATGTGACAAGGTTAGGAGGGGATTAGGATTAGGGTTAAAGACATCTTCTAGAAGAGTCTAGGCTTTGGATGAGGATGAAGACTTTCTAGAAGAGTCTAGAATTTCCTAGGATGAGGATGAAGACTTTCTAGAAGAGTCTAGAACTTCTTAGGATGAGGATAAATTAGATTTTTAGGAAATAAATAAAGTTTTATTTATTTCAAGGGTTTGGGTTGAGGAGATATTTATTAAAACTTTTTTAATAAACATGAGGATTAATATTTAATCTTGATTAAATATTTTGAGTTGGGATTAGGGGTAGGAAATGATGAGATTAGCCTTTAATCGAAATTAAAGAAGGATTAGAAGATTTTGGAAGAGGTTATTGGTCTTAAGGAAATTGGCCAACTTTTGGGGAAAAAATAAATAAATTATTTATTTTGGGATTTTTGGTCAATTTATTAATTAAATAATTAATAAATAAAGAAATAATGTTTAAATAAGATTTAAACATTTTTGGGAGGGATTCCTTAATTAAATATTTTTAATTAAGATAAAGGGATTTAATGGCATAAAAATAAATTAATTAATTAATAAATGATGATGTCATCAGGAATTTTTTCAAAAAATAAAAATACTTTATTTTCTAATGGATTTTTAGGTGTCTACAATAAGGACACTAGACCTAAAGAGGTCCTTTGAGTGGTAGAATCTTCCTCTTTATAGAGTGAACCATTTAATGCTATCACTAGTGGGAAATCCAAAGTTTTTCTAAAAGTTTTTGATGATCCTAAGAATGCATGATCATCCAAACAAGAAACTACCTCAAGGATCTCCAATTATGACCTTGTCAACCAATTGCGACCTTGTCAACCAATTGCAATGAACCCTAGCTCAAATTTCCTTCGTTGAGTTGTTAGAATTATCCCCTTTGCACAAGGACATCCTTTAAAAAGATTTACATTCTTCCAACATCCCCACAGTTATCAACACAAAACAATTTCATGATATGGTGAACCATATCTCTTTACCTCACTACCTCACCTTTTCTGAAGAAGATGAGAGAGCTCTTAGTCATCCCCACAATCTTTCCCTCCACATCAAAGTCCAAATTTTTTGTACTCACATTTGTTGAGTCCTAATAGATAGTGGTGCAGGATTGAACATTATCCCATTCAATGTAGTCCAACAATTAGGCATGTCTAAATTTTCCATTGACCTTAGGTGCAAGATCACTATCAAAGCCTTTGATGAGGTCGAAAGACCTTCTAAAGGTCTAATTGTGCTCCCAATCAGAGTTGGTCCAATTAAGAAAGATGTCATTTCCCAAATCCTAGACATACCACTTGCATACAATTTTTTGTTGGGATGACCATGGATTCATGCCATGCAAGCAGTACCTTTCATGTATCATCAGTGTATCAAGTTACCTTTCAATGGTATTGAGATAGTTGTCCCAAGAAACAACTCTATTTTAGAAACATTGCTTCTACATAGTCGCTCTTCTCATGAGCTGACACCATCCTTTACAGATTGTGAATAGAAACTAAAAATGCTAAGCCTAGGCATGGGTGAATACACTCTAGACTCTATTTTTTCTTTACCTATTGCCCCTTGGTCTTATGAGAAACTGTCTACCAAAACAAAGCCTTCAACATCTACAGTGATCATTTTTGGTACCATTGTTCAATCCTCAGTTCCCTTAGAAGTAGAAAAAGAAGAACAAGCAATCAAAGACTGGATATATAGGGAAGAGGAAGATGAGGATGAAGTCACATTCACTACTCCCATCTCTCCTAAATGCTATAGAAAAGGACATGAACTTCTCACAAATATTGGCTTTCAGGGCCATGGGTCCTTAAATACTAAAAAAAAAGCTCTAGTGGAACCTCTAAGTCATACTAAGGGTTGCAACACTCAAGATACTACTAGCCTAGGTTTTGGGCTAGAAGATGAAATACCAACATTTGATAGAAGAGCTCCCATATCTAGTGAATCAGAGAATGGTGATCCTCCCTTTGTTTCTACTATCATGTAAAATGAGGGTTTCATGCCTCTCACTTCTCTCCTTTGGGGAGAAGAAACACTAACTACTCACAATGATGCTAAAGCATCTACTTCTAGGCAACATGAACAAGATGAATATAACCCTAAAGACTCAAATAGAGGAAAGATTAGGCAAAATATTGCTCGCTTAATTGCTAGGGATCAAAGTACAAACTCTCATGAGTATGAATGGGAAAGCCTATTAGATACATCTTGTGAATTAGGGGTGGATGTCATTAACACCTATGCAACCCAATGAAATGTAGTTGAAGAGTCTAGTGTAGGGTTAGACAAGTTTGGTATGCAAACTGCTCTAGTGGACCATATTGGTCCCTCTAGGTATATTCCTAATTTGGATTCCTTTGCAACATTCACTATAGGATCAACTTTGCATATCACTGAAGATCACTCCTTTCATATCAACAACCTTGAAGCTTTAACATCCCTCTCCTTGATTCACTCTGATCTCATACATTGGTTAGTTCAACATCAAAGAACTGAAATACCATTTTTGAAAATGACAATGAGATCAGTTGCTACCTAAATGTCATTGTACCTATGACTTCTTCCACTAGTGAATTCTTAGTTAACATGATAGAATCAAATATCAAGTACCTCAGCCATAAAATTAAAAGAAAAAATAAGCAATTGGATGGAAAAAACCACTTTTGCGGCAATATCTGAACCTAAACAAAGTAAAAAAAAGATGTATCCAATGGTGAAAACCTCCTTGAGGCAACTATGGATGAGGTACTTGGTAGTCTACCAAGCTATTTTCAGGATAGATCTTTAGTTCTCATTGAACCTACATAGCCTATCAACTTGGGGATAGAAGAGTCTCCTAAAATCATCGATGTGGCTCAATCATTGTCAACTAAAGAAAATGAGATTTTTTCCAAGTTCTTTCAACACAAGAAGATAAATTTTGCATGGACCTACTTAGATATGCTAAGACTTGACACAGATCTTATCATGCATCATTTATCTCTCTCTCTCTCTCTTTGTGTAAAACCTGTTAAGAAAAAATTCAGAAAGATGCATCCACGTGTACCTCTTGGTTAAAGAAGACTTGGTAAAACTCCTACGTAAAAAAATTATCAAAGCTATTGATTATGTGGAATGAATTTTCAACATTGTCCCTATGTCTAAACATGATAAATCTATTCGAGTCTGTACTAATTTTAGAGATTTGAACAAAGCATTCCCTAAGGATGACTTTCCACTACCAAACATAGACATGATAGTAGATATAACGACATGTCATGAAATGTATTCCCTAATGGATGGCTTTTTTGTGTATAACCAAATTAAGATTGTTGTTGCTGATCAAGAAAAGATTTCCTTTATATGTGCCTAAGGCATCTTTTGTTGGAATGCAATGCCCTTTGGGCTCAAAAATGTTGGTACTACCTATCAACGAGAAATGACCAACATCTTTCATAATATGATGCATAAAAATATGGAAGATTATGTTGATGACATCCTAGAAAAATCTAAAAAAAGAGACACACATCTCGATGACCTTAGTTTGATCTTGGGCCATATGGAACAATTTCAACTTAAGCTAAATCCAAAAAAGTGTGCATTTGGTGTCATATCTGGAAAACTATTAGGCTACATTATATCAGCAAAAGGCATTGAATTTGATCCTAAAAAGGTACAAGAAATCATGGAAATGCCTTCTCCAAGAAATATTGTTCAACTCAAAATTCTCCAAGGACATTTGTAATCCATTAGAAGTTTCATTTCTCATTTTGTTGATAAAGCTCAATGTTTTAACAAGATTTTTCATAAATGCTCTACTCATATTTGGAACAAAGATTTCCAATAAAGTCTTGACCAAATCAAAGGGTACTTAGCTAAACCTCATGTATTAATATCACCCATACTAGGAATACCTTTGATGTTGTATATCTTAGCTATAACTTCCACTATAGGAGCATTATTGGCACATAGTAATGAGGATAGAAAAGAACATGAAATATACTACATCAGTCACACTTTGGTGGCTTATGAGATGAACTATAGAAACATTGAGAAGGCTTTCCTAGCAGTGGTCTTTGCTTCTCAAAAACTCAGACATTACATGTTGGCACATATAGTTCACCTGATTGCTAAAATTGATCCCTTGAAACACTTGTTAAGAAAAGTTGCTCTTGCCAGTTGTCTGGCTAAATGTATGATGAGTCTTTCATAATTTGACATTCAATATGTTGAATGAAAAGCTATCAAGGGGCAGGCCATAACTAACCAATTGGTTGATTTTCCTCTAGAGGGTACAATGCCTATGCAGATTGAGTTTCTAGATGCCTCAATTATGTACATCACTAAGAGAACTTGGGAAATGTTCTTTGGCAATTCTCATACATTGAATGGGGTTAGAGGAGGTGTCTTGTTTATTTCACCTTATGGTTATATAATCCCAAAATCCTACAAACTTGTATTCCCTTGTACCAACAACATCGTAGAATATGAGCCTTTAACAAATGGGATCACAATGGTCCTTGATTGGAGAATCATTGAGTTGCATATCTATGGAGATTCCCAACTGGTCATAAATCAAGTGAACAATGAATATCAAAAAAAGGATGACAAGTTAATACATTACAAGAATTTGATTGATGTTCTAAAGAGCTATTTTACTTTTGTGACATTCCAACAAATTCCTAGAGTAGAAAATAGGGTTACGGATGCTATGGCTACTCTAGAATCTATCCTCTAGTTGCAATAACATGAATCATGATTTGAGTTCCTGGTGGAATAACTATGTCATCCTTCTTATGATTCCTTGGATAACTAGGTGATGTAAACCATTGTAGGTCATGATTCCTCCTGCTATGCTAATATCTTCTCCTACCTACATGATCAGGTTATTCTTGAAACCCTCATGCATAACCAAAAATGCCAACTCCTTTGCAATGCTTCACATTACACTTTGGTCTCTGGTGACTTGTATAGGAAGAGTCTAGATGGAATATTGGCTAAGTGTTTAGAACTAGAAGAGCCTGAAAAGGCACTAGTTGAAGTCCACGATGAAATTTGTAGGGCAATTTCTAATGGCCTTGCTCTAGCTCAAAAATTGTTTAGGGTGGGTTATTTCTGGCCAACCATGCAAGGTGACATTGTTTGTTATGTTGAGTCCTATAAGAAATGTCAAGTTCATGGAAACTTATTCATGCTCCTATGACCCCTTTCAACACATTTAAACAAATGAAATAGGTCAAAGGTGTCCTTGGAGTCATAAGGACATATGTTTTCATGACATGCATTGAACGGGGTCATAAGTTATCATATGACCCCTTTTGACTCATTCAAACAAATGAAGTAGGTCCCTAGGGGTCCTAAGACCTATGGGACATATTTAGTTATGAAATGTGTCAAAAGAGGTCATAATATGTCCTATGATCCCTTACGATGCATTTCGTGGTGACATATGTCCATAAGCATCCTAGGATCTCTAGGGACATGTGTTTCCATGAAATACATGTAAGGGGTCATAGGATAACTTATGACCCCTTTCAAACTATTTAAATAATTAAAAGAAGTTCCTAGTGGGCCCAAGACCCCTACGGACAAATTTTATCATGAAATATAGTAAAAAGGATCATAGATTAACCTATGACCCCTTCCAACCCGTTTTTACAAATAAAATAGGTCCTTATGGTTTTTAAGGCCCTTAGGAACATATGTTGTCATGAGATGGGTTGAAAGGGTTCCTAGGTTTTCCTATAACCCCATTTGGCCCATCTAAACAAATGAAATAAGTCCTTAGGGATCTTGGGCACCTAAGGACATATCTTGTCATGAAAAGTATCAAAAAGCATCATATCTTAACCTATGGCCTCTTTTGACCCATTTGAACAAATGAAATAGGTCCCAAGGGGTATATGTTGTCATTATTTGCATCAAAAGGGGTCATAAGTTATCATGTGACCCCTTTAGACCCTTTTGAAAAAATAAAATAGGTTTGTAGGGGTCCTAGGAACCCTAGGGACATATGTTGTCATGAAATACTTTGAAAGAAGTCATAGGTTCTCCTCTGACCCATTTAGACCCTATCAAACAAATAAAATAGGTCCCTAGGGGTATGAAATGTATCAAATGGGATCATAGGTTACCCTATAACCCATTTCAACCTATTCAAACAAATGAAATAAGATCATAGGTCTCCTAGAACCCCTATCAACATAAGTTGTCATGAAATGTCTCTAAAGGGGTCATTGGTTATCCTATGATCCCTTTTGACTCATTCAAACAAATGAAATTAGTCCCTATGGGTCTATACCCCTAGGGATCGATTTCATTTGTTCAAATAGGTCAAAAGGGGTCATACAAAATTCATTGACACATTCCAACAAATGAAATAGTTTCCTAGCAGTCCTAGGACCCCTTTGAACACATTTTCTAATAGCATATGTCCCTAGGGGTCTTATAACTCATAGGAACTTATTTTATTTGTTTGAATGGGTCAAAAGGGGTCATGGGATAATCTATGACCCCTTTAAAAAATTATGACTACATATGTCCCTAGTGGTCCTAAGACCCTTAGGGACATATTTTGTCATGAACTATGTTGAAAGGCATCATAGGTTATCCTATGACCCATTTCAAACCATTTGAACAAATGAAATAGGTTCCTAGGGGTCCTAGGACCCTTAGAGACATATATAGTCATGAATGTTTTTGAAAGGGTCCATAGATTATCTCATGATCCATTTTGATCTATTGAGACAATGAAAATAAGTCCCTATGAGTTCTAGGACCCCTAGGGACATGCAATCATGAAATGTGTTCAAAGGGCTCATAGGTTATCCTATGACTCCTTTTGAGCCACTCAAACAAATGAAATGGATCCCTATGGGTCCTAGGACCCCTAGGGACATATATTATCATGAAATGTGTCGAAAGGGGTCATAGGTTTTTCTATGACCACTTTTGACCCATTTCAACAAATGAAATAGGTCCATAGGGGTCCTAGGATTCCTAGGAACATAAGTTGTAATTAAATGTGTCGAATGTATCATGCATTTTCCTTTGACCACTTTCAACCCTTTGGAACAAATGAATTAGGTCCCTAAGAGTCCTAGGACCCATAGTGACATATGTTGTCATGAAATGCATTGAAAGGGGTCATGGGCTGTCCTATGACCCCTTTCAACACATTCCAACAAATGATATAGTTCCCTAGGGGTCCTAAGACCCCTAGGGACATATGGTTTTATGAAATGGGTCAAAAGGGGTCATATGTTTACCTATGACCCCTTTTTACCCATTTGAACATGTGAAATAGGCTCTTGGGTATCCTAGGACCCCTAGGGACATGTTGTCATGAAATGTGTTAAAAGGGATCCTAGGTTTTCCTATGACCCCTATCGATCCATTCAAACATTACTTTCATATGTTTCTTGCAAAGGATTCAAAGTATATCAAATGGATGTTAAATTTTTATTTTGTGATGGAATATTGGAACAAGAAGTATACATTGAATAACTTGAAGGATTTTTTGAACCTAGCAAGATGAACATGGTATATAAGTTACACAAACTATCTTATGGTTTGAAATAAACCCCTAGAGCATGGTATGAAATATTATATACATATTTGGTAAAATATGGTTTTGCAAGAACTAATGATAATAACAATCTATACTTGAAAAGTGAATCTGAGAATAAAATATTGTTAGCTGAAATATTTATTGATGATATCATATTTGGAGAACATTATCTATTGTAGAAATAATTTGCTAATGAGATGCAAGAAAAAATTGAGGTGTCAATTGTTGGAGAGATTAAATTCTTTGTTGGTTTGTAAATCTATCAAATGAAAGGAGGTATATGTATTACACAATCAAAGTATATCAAGGAGATACTAAAAAAATGTACAATTGAAGCTTCAAGACTAGTTGGAACCCCTATGGATGATGGGCATAAACTTTTTAAGAATGATGATTCTATTGAAGTTAATTAGACATTGTATATATGAATGATTGGTTAAATGAAATATGTTATTCATAGAAGACTTGACATTGCACTAGGTGTCGGAATTGTTGCAACATTTTTTGTTAATCCTAAGGAGAATCACCTGATGGTTGTGAAAAGAATATTGAGATATATGATAGGTACATAAGACTATGATTTATGGTATATGAAGAATGGAAAGTTTAAGTTAAAAGTGTGCACAAATTTTGATTGGGTGGAAATATTGGTGATAGAAAGAGTACAATTGGATGTACTTTGTTTCTAGGTAGGAGATTATTTTCATGGGAAAGTAAGAAGCAAAATTGTATTGCTCAATCCATTGCAAAAGCTGAATATGTTGCAATAGTAGTTAATTGCTCAAATATTGTGTAGATCAAGCAATTTTTGAAAGGTATGAAGGAAGAGATCACTGAACCTATGATGATATATCATGATAAAACAAGTGATATAAATATATCTAGGAATCTTGTGATACACAAAAAGACCAAACATATTTCAATTAAGTGTCAACACTTAAGGGAATTAGTGCAAGACAAAGAAGTAAGACTAGAATATGTGAACACAAAAGAATGAATAGCTGATATATTTAGCAAGGCACTACCTAAGGATTAATTTTTGTATCTAAGAGGTAAGTTAGGGTTCATTCCCTTATCTAAAGAAAACTATGAAAAGATGCATCATTGGATCAATTGTTATGATTAGAATATCTTACAAATTAATGTAGGAGGTCACACTTTAGGAGCTTCCTAAAGATGTTAAAAGGAGGATAAAAGTATGAGTTGATGGAGTTGAAGTGGGCACATGGTGATACAATCAAAGATGAAAGAGGGAGAGATTATTCAAAGATTAGTCTGTATAGTGATAAAGAGAGTGATGTGTAGAGTGGATGATGTCTTTGACATTGTTGTTAAATATGGAGAATATGGATGCTACCATCCAATATCTAAATATGTGTAAGGAATAAGTATGTCAAGATAATATCATAGGAGATATGTCAACTAGGGAGTCCATACAAGTGGTGTTACAATGAAGAATCTGCATTGGTATCATAGAGGGAGAACCATAAAGAAGTAAAGAGGGAGCATATCTGAGATTACATGGATGAGAATCAAAATGAAACTAAGGATATTAATATAATGAACATATAGTACATAGAAAAAATGGAATCGATAGTGAAAATGAAGAGAATAAATTTTCCATTGCATGGTAACCAAAGGTGTTTTCATCAATGCCAAAGAGGGAGATTGTTGGAAACTATAATTGGAACAATTTTTATGTTGTTATTGATGTCAAACCTTACTAGGAATTCATGTGCTAATAAAGTAGAGTGTCATATATATAAAGGATAAAGGCATCCAAATTGACTAAAACTTTAACAATCCCTCTTAGTGAAGAAGGATAAATACATTTTGATAATCAGAGGTAAATGATGATCAGTATCTTGAATAAAACAAAGATGATCAATAAGGTGACATCTAAGCTATTAGTTATTAAAATACATAGTATGCATTTATACAAACAACCCAAAAATAATCAAAATGATGATATCTAAGCTCTTAGTTGTTAGTCTCACAAAATGCACACTTACCTTATACCCAATATGCATCTATCCAAACAACTCAAAGACAATCAATTTAATGACATATAAGCACTCAATTGTAATTCTCACAAGATACATATTCTCATGATTTAAGTACAACACTTACTCAAAATGTATAACATGAAGTTTAGTCCACTGAAGATGCCACACATCAGTACTCTCTCTTAGTTAGTGAGGATAAATAAAAGATCATATATCTCAATAATATAAGAATTTCTTTGATGAAAATATATTCAATATTTTGATATCACATTTGATATCATGAATATTTGTCTTCCACAACATCAACATTGATATTCACCAATTACTCAAGTAGGGTTTTCATATCACATATGATATCAAGAGTATTGGTCTCCCAGAATATCAAGACATCTAATATTCATGGAATTATCTGAGTAATGGTCTTCTAGAATATTGAGATGCAAGACATTCACCATTTACTCAATTTTTTGATCTCATAATATATGTTATTTTAAGATCGTCACCTTACAATAAATTTTCCAAATACAAGGGATGATAATTTAGAAGTTGTCACTTCCTCATGATGTACACAGGGGGTAGGCCCATTAAAATCACATGAAGTTTCCACAAATAAGTTATAATATAGTTTTTTCATGAGATCGAACAAGGATTATACCATAGAATAAGGTTTTCACCTCAAACTTATCTCTTATAGAGAAGTATGTGTTTCAAAGGATTTCTCTTAGAACTTCTTCATGAAGAAATGCTAACCATTTTACCTCCTTGTCAAGGTTAATTCCAATTAAGTGTCAAGACTCCCACTGAATCTAAAACATATCCTCTATCCTCTCCCTCTCTTTGTCCAAAGGTTCCTCTAATGAAGTGGTATGCTCCCTGGTTCAACAAGTATTCATCTATCTAGGAATGTTATAGTCTAAGCATTCTTGGTTCACATAAAAATTCATTCCATGAATAATAGTCCCTTTCTGCTATTATTGTCTAATTAATAGAGAATTCATCTCAACATATTCTACTTTTTCTAAATTAATATGACCAAGATTCTTGGAAGAAAACTAAAACATATCATCTATTTACTCCCTCTCTAATAGATGTGCAAAACTCCCTCTTGTTATAGAAGGGTACTTATATTAATTAGCATGTCTAATGTACCATTATTTTTCCTTGTATAAAATCCTCAAATACAAGGGGAAAAGGTCATTGCAAATAAATTTTTATATAGAAATAAAAATAATAGAGACTACAATGAGTAGATAAATGTAATATTAAAAAATAATGAATACTTATCAGCACATCCTTGATACAATTTTCTCCAATGAAGGTCCACATGCATCAAATTAGGAAACACCTGCATATAAGCATTTGTCAAATAATGAGAAGGGGACATTGGTTATTTTTTTTCCCCCACAATGTATAATTATCATTTATTCCATTTTATAGAGTTTTTAGTTACTATCAAGTCTAATTATGGACAATCATGCATGAATAATATCAACCTCTATATCTAAAGTGACCATTAGATGACCTCAAACCTCAAATACCCAAATAGTCTAAAGTATTTGTAGATAAAAACTATTTTCATCCAATAATATGAAAAAATTAGCATGATAAGTATGGCTTTGTCCTCAAGCATTATCTTTAATAAGCTGGAGAGATGGCTCTAGAAATCCCTTCTTTTGTCAGTATGATAAGATGGTTTACTCAAAGAATTGATAATTTTAAATCATGCTTCTCACCTCATAATATTTATTCTTCATATCCTACATAATGGCATCTACATAGTCTATGTTTGTTTCTCATGATTCCTCATTTCTTAAGTATCAACAATTAATAAATAGTTTGTTCTCACTATTCCAAATTTAGCAAATTTAGAATTTGACTTGATCAAAAGTCAATCTTCTAGTTTTAACCATTGAATGTAAAGTTTCCATAAATGACATGTACAAGGATGGAAAGATCATCAACTTCACATATAATGTTACTTTCTTATGCAATTAGTATATTGCTATTCCTGATTGGGATCTGTATTTTCATGCAAAATGGTTTCCTAATCACAAGTGGATTACTTCCAAATGAATTTGAAGGAATAATTCAATTGATTCAATTTCCCATATGTTTCTCCATTTGGAATGACATAGATATCTCCTTAAAACATTGCAAGCTTTTATTATACTTAAATATCGTACCATTGAATTATAAAAGATAATCACTTCCTTCATTATGGATATTGCCAGATGTATTATGTATCTTTATATTAATCTCTCATTTCCATCTAGTAGTGCTCTATAATATTAGTTATTTTGATAGAACCAAAGGTTAATTAATGTCTATCTTCCATCTCATTTCTTCAAAGTGGCAATGTTGATGACTTTCTCATGATTGTTAATAAGCTACAAGGGAAACATGTAGGATTTGGAAGATATGATGCCTCCACTCTAAGTATGTATCCTCATAGCCTATCTTAATGATCATTTTCTATTTTTCACTCCATACAACCAAAATTTTCATAGGCTCTTTGATAATCATTGTAGTGAGAAAATTTATACCCAAGACATTCACTTTCCTGTATGTCCAATATATTAAACAATTCATTAGAAAGCAAATTCTAGGTGCCTTTGTCACCACTTGCCCAAATTATCAATCATGTCCCATGAAGTCCATTTCATGCATTCCATTAGATAGTAATCATCACAATATCCTCAAATATTATCTATGTACTAGGGCTTGGTATTATTCTATATGTACCACTGTAATTGTTTAACAATTTTGGTTAAACTTGTTGGCTTCATTTTCATTGTCCCATATCAATTCAATCATTTGTTGTCATCATTAATAAATTTTTTATCACCAAAGGAAGAAGGCTTTGGAAGGAAACATTTAGTTACCTATGCAAATATCTATATTTTCGAAGCCTTAAAATGCAAACTAACATTAGTTTCTCTTTATCAAAACCAAAATATTTGACTCCCATAATAGTTCTTCTATAAATATTAAGCAAGCTTCTCTATTAAGTAGTAATATGGTATAATATTTCCTTGACATCTTTCGAAGTTGCATAATTGGACAAATATTTCTTAGTTCCAAAATTTTTTAATAAGAAAAATAGGTTTTGAAGGGAGTCTAAAACCCTTTGCAAATCATAAAATTTTCAAAGAAGCCCAAACCAAATAAAAGTATAGTCCAAAGGTGAAATAGGTCACCCAACATCACATAGTGACCAAGGTAGAATCATAGATAACATAGTACTCATCAGCCACACAAATAGGTTTTGAACGGGCACCTGAAACTCCTAATAGGTTTTTAAGGGTGCCTATAACCCTACATGAAACAACAACCCCATGGTGAGACACACTACAAAGAATGATAAGCCAAAAGAGCCAGGGGACACTACAAAGGACAACATGCCAAAAGCTAAGAGATCCAAAAAAGGACAACCACTTCAGATATTCCCTTTTGACCCCTTCTTTTTGGACCATAATGCCATATGAAAAAAGGGATTGGAGGGCTTGACCTTTTTCCTTTTACTATGGTCCATCGATCTTCCACCAAACCTATAGCCTTCTGCCATTGAAAATCACCACCATCATAGCTAGAACCTAAAACCCATGAAGCTAGGGAAAAGGCCATAGAAGAGGAAGTGACAACAGAAGCTAGAGTAGAGTTGAGTGAGATGTTTGGACTTGCATCAACAATTTTAAATTCATTTTCTAATAGATCCATAGAGAATAGTATTACCTAATAATAAAACAAAATCATAGAAATGTTAGTATATATAATTTAAGATAATAAGTAAGAACATCAATAGGAAAAGAACAATTTAGAGTTTTTCAATTTTTCGTATTTATACATGCAAGTTTATATGGTGCAATAATTTTAAAGTCTTTAGGTTTTGAACTTATATAATGGACCAATGTATTGTAATTGAAGCAATTTTGAAAATAAAATGAATACCTTAATATTCTTCTAAACATTTGAGTCTATTTCTTTAGCCTTTCTTTTGGAAAGTTGTATGCCATTTTTTATTTTGTCATAATGGTCATATGTGAATGGTGGTGCTATTCTAAGGCTTTCTTAAGACTTCACATAAGATACAACCAAAAATGTCAAACTTGTTCTCTCTCTTGGACCTATATTAATTGTAGCTTTTGAGAGAGATAGTCCTTGTTCTACCCCTTTGTATTGGTATTATTAGGACTATATTTAGGTGATTATCTTGAAAAGGTAATCCATAGTAATTATCAAATTCAACCAAAAAATATATTGGTGGCTTAGGTGGTTTACTTCCTAGCTTGTTGATAATCTTTCTAATATACCCCAATGCTCTATTTACAAAACCTACCTCTACACAAAGATTTGAAGTCAACGTCACTCTTGAATTGTTGTTGATTAATAATTCAATAACAAGCTCTCCATTTGAATAATCTTCTATTGTATTCAAACTCCCTACTTTTGTTGCAAAACTTCATGCATTAAGATGCTTCAATGAATGTAATATTATCTTGTTATGGTTATAAACATTATCATTTGTGGAGAAAAAATGGACACACTTTTGAAACATATGATTTGCTGTAATAGTTAAATTAATAGGAGTTCTCATCATAAGTAATTTCTAGTCTTCAATTTGTGGGTCAGTATCTCTAAGATTTGTTAGAAGTTGACAAAATCTTTTTTGTTCAATGCTTTCCCCCTCTTGTCTAGAAATCTTATCTAAACTTACCATAGTTTTCATTTCCACCCACAATAATTTTGCTCATTTTTTGCTATCATATGTAGGTCTGACATTCACTGGAGGCAATTGACCCAAGTCTCCAATGAAAATCATAGATAAGCCTAAACAATTTTTTTATAAATATTAATAAGTTGTTAAGAATTTTTATAGTGTTTACTATTTATATATTATTGTACTTAAATATGGCATAATATGATAACATGTACTAATAGAAGTGAAAAATATACCTACAAAGCTTTTGTCTAAACTTTGTGCAAATGTTTTCCTTAATTGTGAATCTATGTTTTCCAACATACTCTGACCAATAAAGCTCATTTCATCAACCAATATGTATTTGATGTATTCCATTTCTTCTTTGAAGCTTGTAAGATGTGATCCTTCTAGCTTTGAAAAATCTCTTACTGGTATCCTTAGTTTTGAATGAATAGTGAAAGCTGCAATATTAAATGTTTCAACTCTTGTTGGTTCTAGTATAATAGGAGGAGAAGGAACTAACAAAGATGCATTTTGAAGGGCTTCACAAATGCCACCAATTAGATATGAATTTCCTATTCCTATTGTTCCTTGAATTATCATGAACAATGGGTCTCTATCTTCATTGCTCTAGTAATTTGTCATAATTATGTTCATTACCTTTTGTTTTTTTATTGCTAAGGGTTGTATAGGTGATGCATTAAGGAATATCATCATATATGAGACATCTATGTCCCTTCATAATTTTAGTGAAATTGAGCGCTCCCATTGCACACTCCTCACTTTGATATTTAGTAGACCAATTTGTATTGTTATTAATGTCTCTTCTTCCTAACATATCTATTTCTGACACTTGCATATTTTGACCATTATGAAGTCTATATATTATTTCCAATTCATTCTCTATAGTATTACTTGCAATAGCTTCATCTTCTTCAATATTTGAACCATTATTATTTGTATTTTTCTCTATAATTTTTTCTCTTTGTACATGCCAAGCATTATAACTAAATGAGTCCCACTTTTCTATTATGAAGCCGGTATCCACATCAATATCCATTTCCATGTCATGAAATGGTTTGTATAGTAACAACTTTGTAAAATAGAATTCTTCCCATTTTTGTGAAGCATGTGGAGGAATGGATGTAAATCTTGGAAAAAATCTAACTATAGCTTCTTTTTCCATTGCCTCCCATTTGTTTTCTCTTTTTTCTTTTAGAATTTTATATCCATGATTTTGCTACATCAATTAGTTTCATACCTTCCATACAAAGAGACCTTTGTTTATATCCATCAACGAAAGATTTTTTTCAGTCATCATTATTCTCCTCATTGTTCAGATTAATTGATTTGAACACTTCATGTGAGACATTTGGATTGATAAATCTTCTACTACTCTCTATGAGCGGAAGCTCTAACAACATGTGACATGTTTCTTGAGCTCCAACGTCCTTTTCTATCATATTTTCTATTAGAATCCTTCTATATGCATGTGCAGCTAAATCATCAAGGTTTTCCATGTTTGAAAGACACATCAACATCTAGTGGTATGTTTCAAATCTCTTCTCAGATTTTGATGTGTACTTTTCTATTTATTTTGTTACTACATTTTTGGACAAAACATGCTTCCAATCTATATTTTCTCTCCATAATTTCAATATGTGATGATTATGTGAGTTCACTCTATTGTCATTTCTTGCTTGCTCAATTTTTTTTCACCTATTTGTATGTCTTCATATAATTTGGATCTAGTAAGATTCAATGGCCAAGGAGCATGATGTTTGAAAACATCATAAGAAGGTGAATGGTTATTTATTTCATTAAATAAATAATATATTATAGTATACAAATATTAATAACTATAATAGTTACCTAGAAATCATCTTTCCTTGTTTTTGCGTAGACATGCACCATCTCTATAAACTGTGTGACACTCAACACAATTTAGTATTTCTTTATAGTCATTATCAAAATCCATATTAGTAAGTTGTGTTGTATTTTTGAGACATGGATGTTGACCAAAATGAAGGAAGGCCTACAATTGAAATAAATATATTTGACATATGCTTATTAAATAAATATAGTTTTGAAACAATATGTTATATAAAAACAAGATAATTTACAAAAAAAAAAAGTTGAAATCACCTGTATATTTCTTTGATGTGGATCTTCTATAGGGTTCCATGCATGAATAATGTAATAAAAATATTGCTCAACTACTCTTCATTCATCCTCATTTGACCAATCAATAATGTCCATATTGGAAGCACTGTTGATCCATAAAAATCCATGAACATATGGAGAACCTCTATGTTTCCATTTATACCTACACCAAAAATCTTTGATATCCATTCCATTTTCTAGAATTTCTTTTCTGAATATTGTATGTCTTAAATGCATGTAATGTGCAACTATACGAGGATAATTGATACCATTTTTTTTCTACAATTTTGAGATTCTTAGATATTGGTTGGACATGTTCCTGGCATGAGAGCATGTAGATCAGGCCATTGCATATCTATTGCACTTAAGGTGAAAACTATTGTTGGAGCACCAATTTGGTGAAGCATGTCTATCAATTATGCATGACATTTAGTCCAATATGACCATGTTCCCCTTAGTTTTGTTCCAAACCACATCAACTTATGCGCTAAATGAGATTGTGGCATTAGTTCTATATGCTTACATAGCTCATTGATAGTGATGCGCATGTCTTGGATATTTCTTTTCACAAACACTATGAAAATGAATTATGTGCTCAGTGTCTCATTATCATGTTCATCATAAAATATCTAAATCATGGATGTCTACCAAACCTATGATCCCTATATTGTAATAAATTCTTCACAAATTTATATAGATGTACATGCCTAATTCATGGTTCTAACAAATCAGCTCTTCCATTAAGGAATAGTGTTGGAAATGCCATGTCTAGTAAACCTAACATTACATACTCATTGATAGGAGAAGCACCAATACTAGGCCAACCAACCAATGTTGCTAGTTTTTTATTAGGGTTATTACCCCACAATTGAATTAATTCCATTTCTTTTTGGGTATTTGGTGGTTTTGAAGCCATTGATATAGTGTGCTCTATTGTATTACCTTCATCAATCTCCAATATGGGACTGACATATGTAGCTTCATTAGTATTTGAGTTAAATTCCATTTGTACTATATTTAATTTACTAAATATATTTTCACCTCTATTCCTTAGTAGGTCATTGAGATCATTTTCATCAATAATAACATCTGAATAAAAAATTTCATGCTCTATTTTGCATTGGAGTGCTCTATAGACATGATCTCTATTTACAGTAAAATTATAATCTGTGCCATGTTAATTCCTTCTTCTAATAGTAATCATGGGGAAAAAAATAATTGTATGTGGCAATATTTTTGAAACATGTTGTACATTTTGAGGAAAACTTATGATGTGCCTTTTGTATTTATATTGACCACATATTGCATGGGTCACTTGCAGTATTGGCCTTACACCTGCAATCAACATTTCCTCTACTTGTGTCAATTTTGAAAAATCCTTTGGTTGTGGCCTAGGACCCATGTTATTTGAAGATGAAAACCTATCAATTCCTCTTTCTTGTCTGCATCTATTGCATATAGGACCTTCAGAACTTTGGGATACTTTGATTCCAATGTATGATTCTTGATAGACGTAACACATCTTTGGCATTCTAAAACTATCCAATTGAGATATAAACTTCATTTCGAATCTTTTCAAATCAAATTGAATTGAACCATTAGAATTGTGTTGATTTTTTATACTACACTCAACATCTAAATTCATTTGTAATGATTTTCCATGTTGAGGTTTTTTTGGAACACGATCTATTGAGACTGAATTTTCATATTCATCATTCAACTAAATATTTTCATTCAAGTGAGGATAGCTTATCTCACTTGGTTGGGCATAATCCTCTTGTCTTTCCTATCCTTGAAAATTAGAGGTTTGTGCAAGTGTCATTTGATGAACATTTGTGTGCAGACTTGTATCCTCTACATTCTCAACTTCCAAATGTTTTACACTTAGATTTTCCCTTATTTTAGCATATCATTCTTTTTTAGCTTCTATTTTCTTTTTGATATGAGAGATTGTTTGTTGTTCTCTTCTATTTTTACGATAGTTTCTACGATATTCTCTTTGGTATTCTCTTATATATAGTCTTTGTTGCTCTTCTGATTCAAAATTTTATTTTGGACAACCCATAGCTGATATTGAAAAAATATAATAACAAAAAACAAAATGTATTTTAATATGGTTGACAAAAATATGATTTAAATATATACTTCTATAGAAATCATGACACTATTTGTTGAAAAGATGCTTACTTATCAAAGACACATTTCCATTTTAAATTGATTAAGTAAAACTCAAACACAAATAGCGAATGAGAATATAAAAGTATATTTACATAGATCTAGTGGGATACACATTTTCAACAATTTATATATTTTTCATTTATGCAACTACATGAAGTCAACGAAAGACATTGTAATATCAAGCAGTACTTAAGCTTTCAACAATTTATTTATTTGTAGTTTTTACAAGTTTTTGCAATTACATGAATTCAAAGAACCCCATTACAATATGTACTTGTTCAAGTGATGCAATAAATCATCATGTAAGATCTAAGAGTTGAACAACTTATATAGTCAAGCGGTCTTTGTAACTATTCTATTACAATATCTACTTGTTCAAGTGACGTAAGAAATAATCACATAAGATTTGAGAGTTTTGTAAATCATAGTGCTTATCATAAAGCATCTCTCTCACAAATATTTAAATGGTTCCTATTTTGCAAGCTACTTTTTAGATGAAGTTTGTTATTTCTCTAGATATGTTGATATCAATATCATCAGCATCATCTATATGTAGTGCTAGGTTCTCAATATCATTTACCATCTGTATGAAATGGAAACAAATGTTTTTCATTACATTTTCAATGGATTTTTCTATATACCCATTTGAAGCTATGGAAATTGTAGGGCTTGATGGAGGCGGCCCATTTATGATGTCTTTTGCATTTGATATTTGTATGACACAATTTTTTTCATTGCATCGCTAGTCCATTGTATATCTAACCAATGAATACAATTGAAATTTATATCATGTAAATTTTTAACTTCATAATTCAAATCTAATATTTAATCAACATAAATACAATATAATGTAAGAAATTTATTTATTAAAATAATAACTCAAAATATTATTAATAAAAAAGAATCAATATAAAATACCTAGATAATGACCTTTAAAGTAGTGAAATGAGTTGTATGACTAGTATATTAGATACCTACAATTTGGAAGAAAACAATATAGTATGAGTCCCAAAGATATTGTCATTTTGTGCATGTGCCTTATTTGAATAAACCATTAATATTAAATTAAAAAATAAATAGAATATTAAAAAAATTAAAAATTTAATGATTAAATTTTAAAATAGTATAGTTTATGAAATGCTAAAATATTTAAGATAAATATATATAAAATAAATCTAAATATAAGAAAACTAAATATAATCTATTAAAAGTTTGTTCAAAATTAATAATTAAAAATAATCTTAAATTTATTTTGTATCTATATCTTATATGAGTAAAAGTTAATTTTTAATTAATAAATAAAAAGAAACTTTGAAAAGATAAAGTCCAATGATTACAAAATGATATCATGTTTTACGCTATCAAATAATAGGAAATCATTGTCAGAAATGAATTAAGTAAGCTACCTATCAATTATCACAAACTACAATATTTTATATCATTTTATTCCAATGAGAAAATAATTTACATCAACAAAATTAGTTTAGAACAGTAATTAAAAATATAACAATGAAAAAATCAAAAAACATAAATCTAAAATGAAAGCTCTTCATAGTAATTTAACTTTCTAAAAAATGTAAGCAAGGACAAGGTTAGTGAATTTGTATTTACAATTAATGTAGATGGTTTGATTTCTAACTGCAACTATAGTTTGACATTTATTACTCCTATCTACAACTGTAATTCTCCATTTTAATGCTAACTATAAGCAAACTAAATATAATCTATTAAAAGTTTGTTCAAAAGTAATAATTAAAATTAATCTTCAATTTATTTTATATCTATATCTTATATGAGTAAAAATTAATTATCAATTAATAAATAAAAAGAAACTTTGAAAAGATAAAGTCTAATGATAAAAAAATGATATAATTTTTTACACTATCAAACAATAGGAAATCATTGTTTGAAATGAATTAGTTAAGTTACATTCAATTATAAAAAATTATAATATTTTATTTCATTTTTTTCGAATGAAGAAATAAATTAAATTAATAAAATTACTCTAAAACTGTAAGTAAAAGCATAAAACACAAAAACCAAAAACCATAAATCTAAAATGAAAGCTCTTCATACTAATTTTACTTTCTAGAAAACATAATAAAAATTATAATAAAAATTAAATCTTTATATTACTTGAATAATAATTAACATAAAATAAAGAGATTGTTTCTAACATTCTATAAAAATAGAATTATGTCAACAACAACAAAAAAAAAATAAAAAATAAAAAAACTATGTAACCATCATTTTTATTGAAATTATCATTTGTCTATATTTAGTTACTATAACTCTCACAAATATATCAATATCAAACATAAGATATTGCAAATTGAAAGTAATATGTGCAGCTAATAGTAAAAAAAATCTGCATGCTTCACTATCAATCATTTCATCAATATAATATAATGATTTCTACTTGTTTTTACACTTTATTTTTTGTTTTTCTTTACACTTTGTTTCAAGATAATGTTTTAGTTCTAAAAGTATGATTGCATTCTATTTATGTAGTTCATTTGAAAATAGGAGAACCAAATTCATTAGGAATATTTAAAATCAACCTTCATTAAATATGTTTCAGAAAGCATTTCAAGATATAATAAAATAGAAAATCAATGGATAGGATAAATCATTTTATGTTATATACATATATAACATAGAAGAAAAGAAAATAACCTTTAGAGATGATTTGATTGTTGAAAAAAATTGTTGTAAAATGATACATTTGTACAAAACTTATTTACAATTTTTTTTCAAAGTATAAATTCACTAACCTATGTGTGCTCAATTTCTATGAGGCTACTATGTGTGAAGAGTTAATGGTAGATTTATCATTTATAAGCTTTTTTTCTATAACAATGTCTCTAATTTTCTAGAAAATGGATAACACACTGCAATTATTTGAAGGGTTAAAATGGAGAATTGCAAAAGTCAACCAGAAGTAATAAATGTCAAACTATAGTTGTAGTTAGAAATCAAATTGTTTACATTAATTATTTTTGACAAATGTTTAATAGGGTCATAACAATTATTGCCAAACAACATGATAACTAGAAATAGTTTGATCTCAGCATAGTAACCATTGACACATAATCTTTCATGAACAATCTTCCAATGTAGGATACTTCTCGACATAATTAAAATATATGCATTATATGTATGATATAATAGAAGAGATTTTAATGTCTATAATATATATATATATATATATATATACTAATATATATAAGTAATAATTTAGAAACTAAAATATATGAATTTTAGAAACTCAAATTACTAATAAATAATATTATTATGTAATTGTTAAAATATTTTATATTATTCATTATATATTTATATTTATATTTTTTTAACTTTATTCATTGTAATTTGTAATTATTATTATTATGAAAACTTTTTTTATACAGTATATGATTTTAGAAACTTGTTTATATTTATATTGATTTAACAATTTTAAAATTAAATATATTAATTTTAGAAAGTTACATTTTTTAATAATTTTAGTATTTTAAAATTTTAATCTTATAAATTAAATCTTTTATGTGTTAAAATTTCTTATATTAAGTTGGAAACATCTATGACTTTTTAATATATGACTAATTTGTACCTATTTTTTTTATTATTGTTTTCAAAATAAATATGAAAATTTTAGAATATTGTTGTCAATATGAGATTCTTTTATTTGTTCCTAAATTATACTTATTTCAATTTGTATCTATTTAAAATAATCATATCACTAAAAATATTATTTTTTGTCAAACAATTGTATCATTGTTTTATTGTAGCTTCAATATTCTTCTTCTTCATTAGATTGAATCACATAAGGTAAATTGTATGTAGTTTTCAAAATTATTCTTTTCATTATATTGAATCACATAAGGTAAATTTTATGTAGTTTCTAAAAATCTTCTTTTTCATCATATTGAATCACACAAGGTAAATTTTATGTAGTTTTTCAATATCTATACAGAATAATTTTCATACATAGTAATTGATGTTATATTTATTTTTGCATTTACATAAAAAATGTCTTAAAAAATGTCTTCAAAGAGAAGAAAACAAATAACTATTGGAGAAATGTATAGGTGGCCTGAAAAAATATTTTGAATCTTCTAGTATTTCATTACCAAATCAAAATGAACAATCTCACAATAAAAATTTGAAGGAAACTTTCAAGGAAATTTTTGGGTCTTCTTTGAATGAAGATTTAAATGACCAAGCAAATCAATTTGGGAAGGGGATAGTTTTAATGATGAAATTGAAGATAGGTCAAATATTACAAATCAAGGGAAAGAAAATGTACAAGTTAAAATAAAATTTTGAATGGAATGGCTAGAAAAAATTGTGTGCCTGCCTAGAACATTTGTGTGCAGACATGTATCCTCTACATTCTCAACTTCCAAATGTTTTACACTTAGATTTTCCCTTATTTTAGCATATCATTCTCTATTAGCTTCTATTTGCTTTTCGATATGAGAGATTGTTTGTTGTTCTCTTCTTTTTTTACGATAGTTTCTAAGATACTCTCTTTGGTATTCTCTTATATATAGTTTTTGTTGCTCTTCTAATTCAAAATTTTATTTTGGACAACCCATAGCTGATATTGAAAAAATATAATAACAAAAAACAAAATGTATTTTAATATGGTTGACAAAAATATGATTAAATATATACTTCTATAGAAATCATGACACTATTTGTTGAAAAGATGCTTACTTATCAAAGATACATTTCCATTTTAAATTGATTAAGTAACACTAAAACACAAATAGCGAATAAGAATATAAAAGTATATTTACATAGATCTAGTGGGATACACATTTTCAACAATTTATATATTTTTGGTTTATGCAACTACATGAAGTCAACAAAAGACATTGTAATATCAAGTAGTACGTAAGTTTTCAACAATTTCTTTATTTGTAGTTTTTGCAAGTTTTTGCAATTACATGAATTCAAAGAACCCCATTACAATATGTACTTGTTCAAGTGATGTAATAAATCATCACGTAAGATCTAAGAGTTGAACAACTTATATAGTCAAGTGGTCTTTGTAACTATTCTATTACAATATCTACTTGTTCAAGTGACGTAAGAAATAATCACATAAGATTTGAGAGTTTTGTAAATCATAGTGCTTATCATAAAGCATCTCTCTCACAAAGATTTAAATGGTTCCTATTTTGCAAGCTACTTTTTAGATGAAGTTTGTTATTTCTCTAGATATATTGATATCAATATCATTAGCATCATCTATATGTAGTGCTAGGTTCTCAATACCATTTACCATCTATATGAAATGGAAACAAATGTTTTTCATTACATTTTCAATGGGTTTTTCTATATACTCATTTGAAGCTATGGAAATTGTAGGGCTCGATGGAGGTGGCCCATTTATGATGTCTTTTGCATTTGATATTTGTATGACACAATTTTTTTCATTGCATCGCTAGTCCATTGTATATCTAACCAATGAATAAAATTGAAATTTATATCATGTATATTGTCAACTTCATAATTCAAATCTAATATTTAATCAACATAAAGACAATATAATGTAAGAAATTTATTTATTAAAATAATAACTCAAAATATTATTAATAAAAAAGAATCAATATAAAATACCTAGATAATGACCTTTAAAGTAGTGAAATGAGTTGTATGACTAGTATATTAGATACCTACAATTTGGAAGAAAACAATATAGTATGAGTCCCAAAGATATTATCATTTTGTGCATGTGCCTTATTTGACTAAACCATTAATATTAAATTAAAAAATAAATAGAATATTCAAAAAATTAAAAATTTAATGATTAAATTTTAAAATAGTATAGTTTATGAAATGCTAAAACATTTAAGATAAATATATATAAAATAAATCTAAATATAAGAAAACTAAATATAATCTATTAAAAGTTTGTTCAAAATTAATAATTAAAAATAATCTTAAATTTATTTCATATCTATATCTTATATGAGTAAAAGTTAATTTTTAATTAATAAATAAAAAGAAACTTTTAAAAGATAAAGTCCAATGATTACAAAATGATATCATGTTTTACAGTATCAAATAATAGGAAATCATTGTCAGAAATGAATTAAGTAAGCTACCTATCAATTATCACAAATTACTATATTTTATATCATTTTACTCCAATCAGAAAATAATTTACATCAACAAAATTAGTTTAGAATAGTAATTAAAAATATAACAACAAAAAAATCAAAAAACATAAATCTAAAATGAAAGCTCTTCATAGTAATTTAACTTTCTTAAAAATGTAAGCAAGGACAAGGTTAGTAAATTTGTATTTACAATTAATGTAGATGGTTTGATTTCTAACTGCAACTATAGTTTGACATTTATTACTCCTAGCTGCAACTGTAATTCTCCATTTTAATGCTAACTATAAACAAACTAAATATAATCTATTAAAAGTTTGTTCAAAAGTAATAATTAAAATTAATCTTCAATTTATTTTATATCTATATCTTATATGAGTAAAAATTAATTATCAATTAATAAATAAAAAGAAACTTTGAAAAGATAAAGTCTAATGATAAAAAAATGATATAATTTTTTACACTATCAAACAATAGGAAATCATTGTTTGAAATGAATTAGTTAAGTTACATTCAATTATAAAAAATTATAATATTTTATTTCATTTTTTTCGAATGAAGAAATAAATTAAATCAATAAAATTACTCTAAAACTGTAATTAAAAGCATAAAACACAAAAACCAAAAACCATAAATCTAAAATGAAAGCTCTTCATACTAATTTTACTTTCTAGAAAACATAATAAAAATTAAATCTTTATATTACTTGAATAATAATTAATATAAAATAAAGATATTGTTTGTAACATTCTATAAAAATAGAATCATGTCAACAACAACAAATAAAAATAAAAAATAAAAGAACTATGTAACCATCATTTTTATTTGATTTTAAAGAGGGGTAAACACTTTGACCTGGAGCTATGAACCAGTGAGGCCACAAACGGAGGACCTCATCCCCATGAGATTTGAACCTTGATGGCAAGGATAACAAAATAACAACTTAACCATCACAACATGCCACATTTTTATTGAAATTCTCATTTGTCTATATTTAGTTACTATAACTCTCACAAATATATCAATATCAAACATAAGATATTGCAAATTGAAAGTAATATCAATCATTTCATCAATATAATATAATGATTTCTACTTGTTTTTACACTTTATTTTTTGCTTTTCTTTACACTTTGTTTCAACATAATGTTTTAGTTCTAAAAGTATGATTGCATTCTATTTATGTAGTTCATTTGAAAATAGGAGAACCAAATTCATTAGGCATATTTAAAATCAACGTTCATTAAATATGTTTCAGAAAGCATTTCAAGATATAATAAAATAGAAAATCAATGGATAGGATAAATCATTTTATGTTATATACATATATAACATAGAAAAAAAGAAAATAACCTTTAGAGATGATTTGATTGTAGAAAAAAATTGTTGTAAAATGATACATTTGTACAAAACTTATTTACAATTTTTTTTAAAGTATAAATTCACTAACTTGTGTGTGCTCAATTTCTATGGGGCTACTATGTGTGAAGAGTTAATGGTAGATTTATCATTTATAAGCTTTTTTTCTATAACAATGTCTCTAATTTTCTAGAAAATGGATAACACACTGCAATTATTTGAAGGGTTAAAATGGAGAACTGCAAATGTCAACCGGTAGTAATAAATGTCAAACTGTAGTTGTAGTTATAAATCAAACTATTTACATTAATTATAAATACAAATTCACTAACCTGTGTGCCCTCAATTTTTGTTATAAGCTTTTTCCTATAATGATGTCTCTAATTTTGTGGAAAAATGATGACACCCTACAAGTATTTGAAGGGTTAAAATGGAGAACTATAGTTGTCAACAAGAAGTAATAAATGTCAAACTGTAGTTGTAGTTAGAAATCAAATTGTTTACATTAATTATTTTTGCCAAATGTTTAATAGGGTCGTAACAATTATTGCCAAACAACACGATAACTAGAAATAGTTTGATCTCAGCATAGTAACCATTGACACATAATCTTTCATGAACAATCTTCCAATGTAGGATACTTCTCGACGTAATTAAAATATATGCATTATATGTATGATATAATAGAAGATATTTTAATGTCTATAATATATATATATATATATATATATATATATATATATATATATATATATATATATATATATATATATATATATATATATACTAATATATATAAGTAATAATTTAGAAACTAAAATATATGAATTTTAGAAACTCAAATTACTAATAAATAATATTATTATGTAATTGTTAAAATATTTTATATTATTCATTATATATTTAAATTTATTTTTTTTAGCTTTATTCATTGTAATTTGTAATTATTATTATTATGAAAACTTTTTTTATACAGTATACGATTTTAGAAACTTGTTTATATTTATATTGATTTAACATTTTTAAAATTAAATATATTAATTTTAGAAAGTTACATTTTTTTAATAATTTTAGTATTTTATAATTTTAATCTTATAGATGAAATCTTTTATGTGTTAAAATTTCTTATATTAATTTGGAAACATCTATGACTTTTTAATATATGACTAATTTGTACCTATTTTTTTTATTATTGTTTTCAAAATAAATATGAAAATTTTAGAATATTGTTGTCAATATGAGATTCTTTTATTTGTTACTAAATTATACTTATTTCAATTTGTATCTATTTAAAATAATCATATCACTAAAAATACTATTTTTTGTCAAACTATTGTATCATTGTTTTATTGTACCTTCAATATTCTTCTTCTTCATCAGATTGAATCACATAAGGCAAATTGTATGTAGTTTTCAAAATTATTCTTTTCATTATATTGAATCACATAAGGTAAATTTTATGTAGTTTCTAAAAATCTTCTTTTTCATCATATTGAATTCACACAAGGTAAATTTTATGTAGTTTTTCAATATCTATACAGAATAATTTTCATACATAGTAATTGATGTTATATTTATTTTTGCATTTACATAAAAAAATGTCTTCAAAGAAAAGAAAACAAGTAACTATTGAAGAAATGTATAGGTGGCCTGAAAAAATATTTTGAATCTTCTAGTATTTCATTACTAAATCAAAATGAACAATCTCACAATAAAAAATTGAAGGAAACTTTCAAAGAAATTTTTGGGTCTTCTTTGAATGAAGATTTAAATGGACAAGAAAATCAATTTGGGAAGGGGATAGTTTTAATGATGAAATTGAAGATAGGTCAAATATTACAAATCAAGGGAAAGAAAATGTACAAGTTAAAATAAAATTTTGAATGGAATGGCTAGAAAAAATTGTGTGCCTAGATCATTTTCATAATGATGGTAACATAATAATGAAATGTAATTATTATGAGAAGTGTAGGATGGTAGGACCATGGAGTGTAGGGAATGAATGTAGTAATTTTCAACATTATACTTTGATTACTCATGAAAAATCATGGATACAAAATATGCTCAAGAAACTTGGATTAATGCAACAAAAAATAAGATAAAATCTATTCCTAATCACATTTTAGAGATCGGAAATGTTAATAAAGAAAGAATAATAACCACAATAAAAACAACTCATTTTTTTTACATATCAAAATATTTTAAGAAAATTCAAATACATGAGATGTTGAAAATTCCTTTTCTCACTAATGATCGATGAAAGTACTTGTCAAAGTTTAGAGAAACTTCTTATTGTTTATGCAACATATTTAACATTAAAGCATAATAGGATACAAGCTTCCAAGCTTGTGAAGATAATAAATGTGCGAGATGGTAAAGGGAAGACTACATATGATGCTATCAACCAATTAATGAATTATAGAGAGCTTTCATTAACAAAAGTAATAGTCATCTCAATTGATGGTGCTTTTGCAATGGTTGGTCATGAAAATGGATTTTTTTCTCTTATGAAGGAAAATAATTCCAAATCTTATTTCAGCACACTACATAGCTCATCGTGAATCATTAGTAGTAGGTGATGCTTCCAAAATGATATCAAAGTTATTTTGTGTTGGAAAAATTGCAATTAAAGTGTATTCATGGATCCAAAGTTCATTGAAAAAAAATAATGAGCTAAATGGTTTACTTAAAATTATGTAGATCGATGTTTTGAGTGATTTTTAGATCGACATAATCATATGGTTATCTAAAGGATAAGTCATAGTAAGACTTGTGAAGCTTATGTGAGTCATTTTAAGCTTGTGGAAAAAAATATAAGAAGTGTTCATCATAATATGAAAAGGCAAGGAATTACTCTATTTAGTTTTGTTTACACATGCTTGCTAATGTTTTTGGCACTTGATGAAGCCATAAGAAATTTATATAGATGGTTTTTGATAAGTACATTTGCAGAAGGTACAAATGATCTTTCAAAATTCTTAATTGATTCTCAGTTTGGATATTTTGAAGTTAAAGAAGATGTTGTAATTGATAAGCATGAATTAATATATATTCCTATTCCACATGAGGGGCTTCAGTATGGGGATGTTGGGAAGAATTTCATGAAACCTCATATTGAAGGAACACAAGAAAGTTAGCAATACTTGATAAAGGATTATATTCAATTTCTCATTGATTGTTTGAATGAAAGATTTTCAAATCTTCCTCTTTTCAATGCAACAAAACTTATTAGCCCTTCTTATTATCCATCAGATTATCAGACCTAAGATAGTATTTTAGAGTGTTGGCTTGATAAGCTTCTTCAACATTTGCAACATACTAATTCAAACAATGTTAATGATCTTGAATCTACATTTGATTTTACTAGTTGCAAAAGGGAGATAAACTCTTTTGTTGATGCATTGCATTTGAGTTGTGAGGGTTTTAAAATGAAAGATCCATGCAGACTCTTTCATAATACAAAGAATTAACATAGAAGTTATCCTCATATGATGAAGTTATGGCAAGTTGTGCTTACTATTCCTACAAGTATTATTGATTGTGAAAGAGGATTCTCAAAACAAAATATAATCAAAGATGTCAGAAAGTCAAATCTAGGTTTGGATACACTAGATGTAAATTAGAATGAAATATATCATATATAGAAGAATACAAAGTCAAGAAGAGTTCTTGACCTTCGATTAATTTTTTTTTATTAGTCTATGTTTTGTATCTCAGTTTTAATTGAATTTTTTTCTTCTACATTGGAATATTAGATGTTTTACTTTTGAGTGTATTTTTTAATATTTAATATATTGAAAATTATCATTAAAAAAAATATTTAAATTTTAAAATTATTTATTAAATTATTCACATAAAAAAAATGACAATCAATATTTATTTTTTAAACATAAAATGAAAGGCACTAAAATCACCCAACCATCATTAAAAATTCATATGGCAGGCAAGGTTGACCATCAAATTCTAGGTCTAGGTGAAAGTATTCCCAAGTTCCAACCAGTCTACATTGGTATTAGTTTTTTCCTCACCCATACATGACCTCTACACATCTTCAAAAAATAGAAATTTCTTATCTTTCAAAACATTTTACTTGCAGGAAACACTTCCAAATATTTCGATCTATTACAATGATGATATTAACTTCATATTCTTAGAAGGTGTGAAAGTAGCAAAAGAAAGTGAGAGTATGCATGGACATAATCGATACCATTATATTTTTTAGAAAAAATCAACAAAAAAAAGCTCTCCTTACAGAAATGTCGAAAAAGCTCTCTCAGATTTATGAGATTCATCAGTACATCGCGTTTGCTTCTCATTTCCATAGACTATGTTGAGTTCCAAAGGCCATGCTAAGCTCGAAGACCATGTCGAACTCTCAAGCATTGCCAAGCATCTTAGTGTATGTCAAGCTCCCAGGCATAAACTAAGCCCAATACCGACTGAGCACCACAACTACACACCAAAATCCCTCCAACATGCAGGATTGCTAGAAAGCCTAGGATGGTCCTACATCACATTTTGTGGTTATGTTGTCTATTCTCTTTCATGCAGATTGTAATTGTATATTTATTTCATATCTATTATGGGTTATGTGGAAATGGTAATATATTTTTTGTTGCAAGTTTCCTTACACTAAAATCAATGGAGTTTACAGTTAAGTTGAAAGGTTCTTAAAAAGTCCACCAAGGATCAATTCTCGCTAAGTGCATGGCTCGGACATTGAAAATGGATGAGGATGAGATCATGCCCTAGGCGAATTTGGCAAAATAGATACTCATTGGTCCTTGGCTCATATCCAAAGAGGTTCAGCCATCAAGCTTGTGTTCCCATAATATAACTAGATACAAATATTCCGTAGAAGACCTCCATAATTTTTTAAATTATCCAAAAATTTATTAAATATTTCATATTTATAAAATTTAGTATATGAAAAAAAATCTATGTGCTTTTGAAAAAGTTGATATAGATTGTATAGTGAAATATATTATAAGATTTACACCAAAAGCCTTAAAAAAATCCTACATGGCTTCTACCAATTTAAAACTAGTTTCCACAACCTCAATAAAAAATTTGTGCACATTTTACACAATGAATAAAATAATAATAAAAACAAACATATATTTCATATCTGAATTTATAAAATATAAAAGTACTCGAATTAAATATGATAAAACAAGAAAAATAAAAGGATAGTCTTTAAAACAGGGAAAAAACACCCCGTATCTCATGAAATTTTGAATGATTGAAACGACTCAATAGAGGTTTCCATAAACCATTTAAGTATCAGTATGACAAAATATTTAGTTATTCATTGCTTTGGCCAGAGCAACATAGTTTGGAAACGTTCGGGGAAATTGATTGGCACTGATGAGCGCGCAAAGAAAAGAGGCAAGGCTCCTCACTTTTCCTAGCGTCGTTTTAGTGCGAAAATAAATGAAAGAGAGAGATGCAGGTGGACACTAGAAGTTGAAGTCTCCGTCCAGTAAAATACGCCAAACGAATATGAGACTTGCTTAATGACCTATCTCCAAAATATGTCAAACGAGACTTGGACTAAATTGTTTGACCTAATATTCAAAATATTTGGTCCACTCATTCGCTACCTATGTACATACACACAAACTGTAACCAGCTACCTATGTACATACACACAAAACACACAAACTGTAACCAGCTACCTATGTACATACACACAAACTGTAACCACACGAAATTCTTAAGTATGTAGAAGGAATGTTTTTGCTATATTTAAGATGTAAATTGAAAAGTGAGAGGAGGCACAGTTATCAAGTCGGTTAGATATTTTATGCAGTTTTTTCGTTTAATTTAAATTTAAATAATGAATTTCAATTACTATCATACCATAAATGTGGATCTATAGTTCATATTTAAAATTTATAAATAAAAGTTGATATATTAGATCTCATAAAATAAATGAAAGAATGATTATATTAATTTTTATTCTAATTTCTAATTTATGTTTATTTTGTCAATGATATATTCATAATATTTATTATTTAACAATTTTGGTAGATAGACAATAAATTAGAACACCTTTTTCAACTAAGATTCTAATAGCCACTCAAAAAATACTAGTCAAAATTAACTAAGGATTACAAAATAGTTGGAGAATAAGTTTCTCACACAAATATCACCAATTTAGATTTGGCATCAACTCAATACATAATAGACTCTCATTGTATATAATTGTAATACAATTCCCCCATAAAATAGGGCTTCCTTGTAGTACAAACAAAGCACACAAAATATCTACTAATTTAATATATGACCCAATTCATAAATGATTAAGATTTACAATTGTAAATTATACATAAAATATGACTTTCAAAGGTGTTGACTTAAAATGCCTACTAGAATTCGCAATACCCAAACTCCCTTTTTAGAGTATGGGTTGCATCCATCTAGATTGTAAAAGGGTTTACTCCTTGCTCACACTGATGTATAAATAGTAATCTTTTATTATTATAGGGGCGAGACATCATATTCCCACAAAACCTCTTATTTGTCAAAAAAAACTTGCAAGAGCAATGAGAAGGGTATTTGTATCATGGGTATTTGTATAAGGGTTAACACTATATCTTTTATCTCACTGATGCTATAAAACATTAACACCTATGACTATTAGTTAATTAAATTGTAATGGCTAAATAAATACTCACCACTTAATAAATATGAATCATTTTATGATAATTCCAAAACTAATGGGGCAGTCATATGATTATGGAAACTAACTATACTATTGTTCTAATTATGCAACCACTCCCTGTGAAGGATCAATACTTTTATTTTTGGAAAATATGAATTTTTATGAGGTAAATTGATTAGCAAAAGATACATGAAATAAATGGGATTGAGAAATGCATGTTTACAAGGTAAACATGACTAAGGGATTGAATTTTGATTCCAAGAAAATATTTCAATAAAGGACATGCTTCTTAAGGACCTCATATCACATGAGAAGAGTTCAAGACATGTACATATTTGATATAAGACAATGAAAATAATATGCAATCAAGTACTTAGAAATGTATGTCCATCATAATGATAAAGAAATTACTTCTTAAATACCTTTACATTCCTTTTTGTATGATAAACTATTTTAATATCACATCCTTTTAAAAATAAATCACTAAAATATTGTAAATATTTACACCATTAAATATACAAAGATAATACGATTGTTGATTGATTCCAACCTCGGTCGGGGCGAGTTGAGCAATTCGGCCACCAACCAAACCCAATCTTCTATACGTAACATTCATGCCCGGCCCCGGTCAATGGGATATTCTTCCCGGCTCGATGTTTCCCACCCTTCTTATCCTAGTCTAATCTAAAGATCTTCTTTCCCCTCACATTTTACATGCTTTTATAAATTTATTCTAGGTCTCTCTATGTTATACATTGCCGATGTCGAGATTCCTCTGATACAAAATTGGATGCCGACAATTTATCACGTAGAAGTCCGTTTATCTAGGAACAATACGACATCGTTCTCTGTCTCCGGATGTTTACTCGAAACCAAGGGCAGATGCTGAAACAATTTTTTATCCCCTCTTTCCTTACTCTTGTCCGCACCGCATTCCTCTAATTTTTCAACTACTTTTCTCATACAAGGCCGCTGCTTTGGCCCTCTGCTCGTACACATCAAACCTACTCTTAACACGCACAACATTTGCTCTCTGCATTTCTCATCAGCCACACGCGAATCCAGCATTTCCATCTCCCCTCCGCCCATCAAAATTGTGTTGCGTATCCACCCCACGATGTCCACGCCTTCTCCGTAATCAGCCTTCCCCGTCGCTCTCCTCCTGCTCACCAGCTCCAATATCACCACTCCGAAGCTGTACACGTCACTTTTCTCGTCCACCCTCAACCTCTCCACGTACTCTACTCGATCGCCACATTTCAAATACAAAACAATAAATGAGATAATCTATACGGAAGATTTCAAATCTTAGACTACGAAGAAGAGAAATTGTTCGTACCTGGGGCTATATACCCGTGCAACCCAACATAACCAGATACTGTGTATTCATCCCCCAACATATCAAGCACTCTGCATACGCCAAAATCTGCAATTTTAGCCCCAAAATCACCGTCCAGCAAGATGTTGCTGGATGTGACATCCCTGTGCAATATTGAAAGGGAGCAATCATGGTGCATGTAACTCAGCCCACGAGCCGCGTCAAGAGCGATCCCATAACGTGTCGACCATTCCAGCGGCGTTCCTCCTTCAGGGCCACCGTGGAGACGGTCGAACAAGCTGCCGTTGGGCATGTACTCGTATACCAACAGCTTGAAATCGGACTCTTCACTCGATATGCAACAGAGAAGCTTCAAGATGTTGTTGTGCCGGATGAGCCCCAACGTGTCCAACTCTACTTCTGCACTTGTACTTTCTTCGACCTCGCCTTTTGTCTTCAAACTTCCTGTTGATCTGCTCGCGTTCTGGATCTTCTTAACGGCTACCGTTTGCCCGTTGCGGAGAATGACCTTGTAAACTTTTCCGGCACAACCGGATCCAATCACGTTAGTCTTCTTCAAATTGTCGATGCTGTATAACTCGTCCACATCCGCCGAGTGGAATGGAGTCAATTTCCAGGACGGCCACGTGCTTGGCTTACTGAAAAACAAGAAGTAACAGACAAATGGAGCACAAGATGGAGATCACTGTAAGTAAAATTGATAGCAGAATGGTAGGTAAGTGATGCCCCTAAGTGATGCCGGGGCATCACAAGATTTGAGACTTTTCAGATATTTGAGATCATACATGCATTATAAGTGTTTATTTTCATAAGACTAATGTTATCGATCGAGAAAGAGTGTTTATTATGGTTGAGATAGATGATAGTATTTTGATTTAATATATGTTTGGTATTATCGTGAAGTTGATATTATTCTAGTGTCTTTTATAGTTTTGAAACTTACTCTAATTGGTATTGTAAAACCGTTAGAGGAAGTAAATTAAGTTGGGAAAGGGAAGTTAAAAGTTAGTTTTAAATTTAGTTGTCGGGCTGTCTTGTTTTGAAGATCTTTATATTCAAGAACTTGAGAGTAGGAGAGTAGTAGTGGGACAGCGGAGAGTCGAGCAGAATGCAGGGGAAAGATCAATGTAGTCAATGTAATACAAAGAATGAATAAATAACATTTTGTATCTACATTCGATTTTCTCTTTGACTGTTTGGATTTAAGAATATTATGTATTGTAATGGAACCCTCTATTATTTTATGTTGGTTTGAAGATCTATATTTGTGATTGGATTCATTAACCTTCCATTGTGCTCTCCGCATCATATTGGTGTCAGAGCGAGAAGATCTGGTGACTAAGGTGTGATCTATGGCGTTGAAGAGCTAAAAAGGTCTTGATGATATGATGTTTGGAGAGTTGGAATCTAGTCTGAGATGCAAAGTGCTTGGTGTCCTTTGATGTGACATAGGAGTAGATGCATCCTTCTATGTGTTCCAAAGTGGTGGCATTGGGCTTGAGGGATCTTAGATTGGGTTTTTTGGTGAGAAGAGATGGCTTTGACGAGGAGTGAAAGAGAACTGATTAAGGCATTAAAGGAGTACTTGTATGGTGATAAAAAGGAGAGAGAAGAAAGAGAAAGAAAGAAGAAGGAAGAAGAAGCAAGAAAGAAAGAAATAGAATGGATGAGACAAGAGGAGTTGAGAAGCCTAAGAAGAATTTTGGAAGAACAAGAAGAAGAAAGTTACAAGAATCTTAGAGAAGAGTTAGATAAGAGTATTGCAAAGTGGGAGAGGATAGCATTGCTTTTGGAGCAAGCAGTAGATGAAGATGAAGTTGTTGATGAAGACAAGGATCAAGAAGTGGTACACATTCCATTGGAAGGGCATGTACAACAGATGAATGCTAGTGTAGAGAGTGAGAGTGAGAGTGAACAATAGGAGGTTGTTGTTGAACCTTGTGAGGAAAAGGTTCTTGCAGATGAGGGAGAGTTGGTGATAGGTATGGTTGAAGAAATAAATTGCCCGGATGATGGAGATGTTGACAAAAATGCTCAAGACGGAATGGACATAGTCCAAGGATTACAGGCTGAGGAGAAGACTATTAATGACAAGGATGAAGTATTTGTTGATCACTGTGATGCTCTAGAGATATATAAACAGGAAGAAGATCAAATTGTGTATCAAGTTGATTGGTATTTTTATGCAGGTGATATGCGTCTAGCAAATGTATTTGTTCCAGGATGCAATGAAGATACCATGAAGGATATTCATTATATAGGTTGGAATCAACATGTTGTGGTGAGCGACATCAATTCAGTCATTCTTATGGTGACATTATTACCTCCATGCAATTGGAAAATTCGGAAAAAAAAACACAGCAATTCAACGGGACTTGAATTTTTCTGTCCCTAGGAGTATGATGCAGGGGCATCACAAGATTCGAGACTTTTTAGATATTTGAGATCATACATGCATTATAAGTGTGTATTTTCATAAGATGAATATAATCGATCGAGTAAGAGTGTTTATTATGGTTGAGATAGATGATAGTATTTTGATTTAATATATGTTTGGTATTATCGTGAAGTTGATAATATTCTAGTGTCTTTTATAGTTTTGAAACTTACTCTAATCGGTATTGTAAAACCGTTAGAGGAAGTAGATTAAGTTGGGAAAGGGAAGTTAAAAGTTAGTTTTAAATTTAGTTGTTGGGCTATCTTGTTTTGAAGATCTTTATATTCAAGAACCCGAGAGTAGGAGAGTAGTAGTGGGACAGCAGAGAGTCAAGCAGAATGGAGGGGAAAGATCAATGTAGTCAATGTAATACAAAGAATGAATAAATAGCATTTTGTATCTACATTCGATTTTCTCTTTGACTGTTCGGATTTAAGAATATTATGTATTGTAATGGAAGCCTCTATTATTTGCTGTTGGTTTGAAGATCTATATTTGTGTTAATTATTGTTAGTTGGACAGCTGTTATTTCTGACCCGAAAATAGCAGCACTATTTATGGGTAGCTTGGACAGCTGTTCGTCCTTATCTATGAATAGCGATTGTATTTATGGGTGGTTTGGACAGCTGTTTGTCCACTTGCCAAAAATTAGTAAATGGTTATTATTTACTAATTTTAGTGATTCCTTTTGGACACTTTGCAACCAATTCTATTATTGGTTGTCAAGTTGTCTTAATCTCAGCCGTTGGTTAGATTTAATCTCTGTCGTTGGTTTACCAACAGGAGTAGTATAGAAAGGGGTCATTGGGTCATTTGGATTCGATGAAGCGTTTTGGAGAAGCAGTTTGCAGTGTTAGCAAACAGTCTTGCAGTGTTAGCAAGGGCGCAGTGTTAGCGCAGGGATAGCAGTGAGAAATATCAGCGGGAGAAATTAGGAGGTTGTCGGAGTTCTGCCAGTGTGAGGCAAGGAATTTTGTATCTCTTGATTTGCTGAAGTTTAATATAATTTCTCATCTGTAGAACTGGTTTTCCCTTACGGGTTTTTCCAGGGACAATTTGTCCGAAAATATTGTGTTGATTCTGTTGCGCATTTCTTTCCGTATTTTAAGTGAAGTTGCAGTTGTGTTATTTTTCGATATTAGCTGAGAATTTGTTTTTAGCAGTTTAATAATCATTTTTGATAGGAGATTAATAATTAGTGACTGCAATAGTTTGATTTTTCACATGGTATCAGAGCATTGTTAAGGGTAGAAGAGTTTTGCCCTAGGAAAGAATTTTTGATCTCTTTAGATTTATTATTGGTTTAAACCCTTGAGATGGCTTCAGCTGGTTTGAGAGATCAGGATAGATTGGATGGTGCCTCAAATTTTGGTGTCTGGAAGGCTAGAATTTCTTTATTGTTGGAAGAGAATGGTATCAAGGATTATGCTACTAGTGGTGTACCTGTACCAACGGATGCAACACAGCTTGCAGCATATAGGAAGGACGATGCCAAAGCGAGGAGGATTATCCTTGATGGTGTCAAGGATCATATTGTTCCACATATCTCGGAGCTAGATACAGCAAAGAAGATGTGGGACGCCATTCTAAATCTGTACCAGAATGCTACCACTAACAGGAAGTTGATTCTCAGAGAGAAGCTAAAAAATACTCGGATGAATCAGGGAGAAGACGTCACAAGTTACCTCACCAGGCTCAGACTTGTCAAGGATGAGTTAGCAGCTATTGGAGATAGCCCTAGTGATGATGAGCTAGTGAGAATAGCCCTAAATGGGTTTACTAAACAATGGAGTGTCTTTGTTCAAGTTGTCAGTGGACGAGATACTTTACCGAGTTGGGATCGACTATGGACTGATTTCACTCAGGAGGAGTTTAGACTAAGTCTTGTCAATGGGGCCAACAAGAGTCAAAAAAATGAGGTGGAACAAGAGAACGTTGCCCTAGCGGGTAAAGGGAAAGCAAAGAAGGGATCTAGCAAAGGATCAAATTCACAAAGTGAAAAGAAGAAGAAGGACCTTTCTAAGGTCAAGTGCTTTGGATGCCACGAGTTTGGCCACTATGTCAGTGATTGCCTAGAGAGGAAAAAGGGTAAGAAGCAGGTAGCAGCTTCAGCAAGTGTAGAAGAACTCTCCAGCAGAATGGAAGATGAGTTTGCACTCATAGCTTGTATGGTTAGCTCAACCTCACAGTGTGTTTGGTATATAGATAGTGGGGCGTCATTTCATATGACAGGAGTTAGAGAGTACTTCTCCAGTTACAAGGAGGAGGACACCAACATCCAGATTTCTATGGGAAACTTGTCCAAACTCAACCTTTTTGGGAAAGGGACTGTTCAGTTTCAGAGGGAGAATGGAAAGATAATTCCTCTTCATGATGTGTTATATGTGCCGGGCTTAGGTATGAATTTGATTTCTGTATCTATTCTTCAGGATAGGGGGTATAATGTACTCTTTAGAGGGACACATGTGTTGATTAAGCACAAGGATTGGAAATCAACCATAACTATTGGAGTTAGGAGTGGTCGCCTTTATAGATTGCAGTTTGATACTCCTAAGGCACTTATGAGCAACAATAATCCTAGAGATCTTGGAGAGCTATGGCATAGGAGGTTGGGCCATATTCATCATGGAGCACTTAGATTGCTTCGTGAGACCGTGACAGGTGTTCCAGAGGTGAGCACAGAGCATGACGATGTATGTAAGGGATGTGTGTTGGGGAAGTTTGCGAAAGCATCTTTTCCAAGGAGTGACACCAGATCTAAGGGTGTTCTTGATCTAGTACATTCATATGTTTGTGGACCAATGTCAACGAAATCTCTCAGAGGATATGAGTACTATGTTACTTTTATTGATGACTTCTCTAGAAAGACCTGGATATACTTCTTGAAGACTAAAGATGAGGTTTTCAGTCGATTCCAAGAGTTCAAGGCTCTTGTGGAGAACTCGACAAGAAAGAAGATAAAGGTTCTTCGATCAGACAATGGAGGCGAGTACAAAGGAAATGTCTTCCAGGAGTTCTGCACCAGAGAAGGAATCAAGAGAGAATGGATTGTTCCTTACAATCCACAGCAGAATGGAGTTGCTGAGAGGAAGAACCGATTTATATCGGAGGCAGCAAGAGCTATGCTACATGACCAGGACATGCCCCGTTACTTATGGGCAGAGGCGTGTAATACAACAGTCTACATTCAGAATAGAGTTCCACACAAGGTGCTAGGGAAGATGACACCAGAGGAGGCTTTCACAGGGAAGAAGCCAGATGTTAGTCACTTCAGGATATTTGGGAGTTTGGCATATTGTCATATTCCTGGAGATACACGTACAAAGTTAGATCAGACTGCAGAGAGGGGGTACTTTGTTGGGTACAGTGAGACCTCAAAGGCATACAGGATTTTCATTCCGGGGACTAAAAGAGTTATTGTCAGACGGGATGTCAAGTTCATGGAGGACAAGGCATTCAAGAGATCCAGAGATTTGCCAGCAGATGATCAGAGTGAGCAGCCAACAGAAGCTCCAAGACCAAGTCAAGGGCATCAAAGCTCAAGTACAGTTACCAGTACGAGTGTAGACTCAGTTAGTGAAGATTCACAGAGTATGGAGCAACAGGTGCAATAGGAAATGCATTTGGAAGACTTAGAGGTTGACATTTCATCCTCTACAGTTGGCAGCAGGAACCATGTGGTTCCAGATACACAAAGGGATACTCAAGAGTTTGTGGGAGCTCCTAGGAAGAGTACTAGATAGCGAAGACAACTAGCCAAGTTCAATGACTATGTGGCATTAGTTAGTCAGTTGGTAGATAGTGAGCCTTCTAGCTATCAGGAAGCTGCAGAACATCAGGTATGGCGAGATGCTATGGTTGAGGAATATCCTTCAATAATGCAGAATGATGTGTGGGAGGTAGTACCTAGACCAACAGATAGGGATGTAGTTGGATCACGCTGGATCTATAAGATAAAGCACGGTGCAGATGGCAGCATCAAGAAATACAAGGCTAGGTTTGTGGCAAAGGGGTTCTCTCAGAAGGAGGGAATAGACTATGAGGAGACATTTGCTCCAGTTGCCAGGTATACTTCTATACGAGCTGTAATCTCACTTGCAGCACAGATGGGATGGCAGATCCATCAAATGGATGTCAAGACAGCATTCCTCAATGGTGAGTTGAAGGAGGAGGTATACATAGAACAACCAGAAGGCTTTGTAGCACACAGCAAAGAGACCCATGTGTGCAGATTGAAGAAAGCATTGTATGGACTCAAGCAGGCTCCTAGAGCGTGGTATGAGCGCATTGATACATACTTGCAGAAAATGGGCTTTGTGAAGAGTGAAGCAGATGCTAACCTCTACTACTTGATGGTTAGGGGTGAGATTCTCATTCTTGTTCTTTATGTGGACGACCTATTTCTTACAGGTTCACTAGGGCTCATAGTGGATTGTAAGAGGAACCTTGCAGAAGAGTTTGAGATGAAGGATTTAGGACTTATGCACTACTTTCTAGGCATGGAAGTGTGGCAGACAGATGGGGAGATTTTCCTTGGTCAAGGAAAATATTGCATTGAAATCTTGAAGAAATTCGGGATGGAGGATTGCAAAGCCATGTCTACACCCATGATCACGAATTGGAGGAAGGTAGATACATCTAAGGAGAAAGATGTAGATCCCACTTTATATAGACAGTTGATTGGTTCGCTTATGTATTTGGTCAACACTAGACCAGATATAGCATTTGCAGTAAACTCTCTTAGTCAATTCATGGTTGAACCAAAGAGAATGCATTGGATAGCGGCTAAGCATGTGCTACGTTACTTGTGTGGTACAGTCGAGTATGGGATCAGATATGTTCGAGGTGAAGGTATCAGGTTGATAGGCTATACTGACGCAGATTGGGCAGGAAGTACAACAGACAAAAGGAGCACTTCAGGGTGTTGTTTCAGCTTGGGATCAGGAGTTGTATCTTGGTTCAGCAGGAAGCAGAAGTCTGTGGCTCTAAGTTTAGCAGAAGCAGAATACATAGCAGCTAGCATGGCGACATGTGAAGCTATATGGCTTCGAAAGTTGTTAGTAGCCTTGTTTGGTCAGAAGGTTGAGTCTACTATGATACATTGTGACAATCAGAATTGCATCAAGTTGTTTGAAAATCCAGTGTTTCATGATATGTCTAAACATATAGATATCAGATATCACTTCATCAGAGATTGTGTACAAAGGGGAGTTGTTCGACTACAATACATACCTACAGATGAGCAGGTAGCAGACATTCTGACGAAGGCTTTGGGAAAGGCCAAATTTATCTTCTTAAGAGATAAGATGGGTGTCATGCAGAACAGCTTCCTCGCTAAGAGGGAGTGTTAATTATTGTTAGTTGGACAGCTGTTATTTCTGACCCGGAAATAGCAGCACTATTTATGGGTAGCTTGGACAGTTGTTCGTCCTTATCTATGAATAGCGGTTGTATTTATGGGTGGTTTGGACAGCTGTTTGTCCACTTGCCAAAAATTAGTAAATGGTTATTATTTACTAATTTTAGTGATTCCTTTTGGACACTTTGCAACCAATTCTATTATTGGCTGTCGAGTTGTCTTAATCTCAGTCGTTGGTTAGATTTAATCTTGGTCGTTGGTTTACCAACAGGAGTAGTATAGAAAGGGGTCATTGGGTCATTTGGATTCGATGAAGCGTTTTGGAGAAGCAGTTTGCAGTGTTAGCAAATAGTCTTGCAGTGTTAGCAAGGGCGTAGTGTTAGCGCAGGGATAGCAGTGAGAAATATCAGCGGGAGAAATTAGGAGGTTGTCGGAGTTCTGCCAGTGTGAGGCAAGAAATTTTGTATCTCTTGATTTGCTGAAGTTTAATATAATTTCTCATCTGTAGAACTGGTTTTCCCTTAAGGGTTTTTCCAGGGACAATTTGTCCGAAAATATTGTGTTGATTCTGTTATGCATTTCTTTCCGTATTTTAAGTGAAGTTGCAGTTGTGTTATTTTTCGATATTAGCTGAGATTTTGTTTTCAGCAGTTTAATAATCATTTGTGATAGGAGATTAATAATCAGTGACTGCAATAGTTTGATTTTTCACAATTTGTGATTGGATTCATTAACCTTCCACTGTGCTCTCCGCATCAGTAAGCTCTGACGTGACAACTTATGAGGAGAGGAACAGGGAGGAAGCATCGAGTTCTGATCACCACATAGCTTTGGATTCCCCAAAAAGGCCTCCCTGTAAGCCGGGATATCGAGAGCATCAGGAATGCCTCCAGAGAAGTAATTGTTAGATACATTGAAAACTGTTAGTTTCAGGCATCCTAATTCGGAGGGGATTGTGCCACAGAGCAAATTGTTGGACAGATCAAAACTGTTTATGTTGTCGTTCAGAAGTGCTGGGATTTCGCTTGTAAGTCGATTGTGACCCAGATTGAGCTGACTCAGTTTCTTTACCGACATTATTTTCTTTGGAATTCCTCCTGACAGAGAATTATGGTCCAGCTGGACAGTACTGATCGAATTCAAGACCCCGAGCTCATGGGGAATCGGGCCTGACAAACAGTTGCGGCTGGCTTTGAACACTTGAAGATTTGTCAGCTGCCCAAGTTGTGCAGGGATTCTTCCTTCGAACCGGTTATTTCTATCTCCACCCGGCTCAGATTCTTCGCTTCGCCGATTTCAGCTGAAATTTGGCCTTCAAACATATTGTCGCTGAGAAGCAGCTCCATGAGACTGGACGCTCCCCATAGTCCAGTTGGAATCTTACCCCTCAGACGATTGTTCTCGATATTTAGATATTCTAGAGAATTACAGTGTTCGAAGGACAAAGGCAGAGTACCATTGAAATTGTTTGAAGAGCCATAAAAGCAGTAGAGCGCTCCCCCTTTACACAGATTCTCTGGCAGAGGACCTTCCAAATCATTTTCCCACACTTATAAGTAATTCATTAACCCATACAATTGTGCAGAGGACCTTCAAATCCCAACAATACTGCACCTAACAAAAATATATTATTCCAATAACACTCAAAAAATTTATGGATTCTACATGTTAATTATATGCACACAGATGTTTTGCATAATGGCTAAGTGACATTTTGCAGACATTTCACTTGTCTTGTCTTTCATAATACATTCTTCATTCATGTGTTTTCTTGAAATTTTGAAGTTATCTGCTTCTATGAGCTACTTGAATATGGTTCCATTTGGTAATGAAGTTGAGCATAAACATTAGAATTTTGTTGGAAGGAATCTTTCTCATTTGTGGCTTGTCAAGTTTTCTATTTATGTGGTTGCTGGGATGGCCAAGATGAATAAATCATATACTAAGTTTCATGGTTTCTTCACAAAGATTACAGCATAGCACCCTATGTTTCAGGGCATTTTTAAGCTATAGATCATATTTAAAATTTAACAACTACCATTCTTAACATAAGTAGGAAACTAGTGACAGAGTTATAGCACCATTAGCAAAGAAAGAAACAAAGATTATGGAATACCCCACTGCTACATCTGAATTCTTAGGTTTGATATTTTTTCTTGTATATTTATCCTTATGTTCACTGTATTTTCCATTTGCATTGAACCTTATGCTTTTATTTTACTACATTAGAAAACGAATTCTATTTGATTGTTCACGCAATAGATGTCATTTTGAGCATTTATTTTGATCTAGATTTCTTCTTTCCTGTGCCAACTTCAGCATGAAGGCAAAGGAGCAAGCAACGAGGTAAGAAGGTAAAGGCAAGAGAAAATTGAGAGCTCAAACTTTCCAAGAGAATTTAGAACCATTATATGGTATGAGCATTACTCGGGTAGTTGTGATTTGGGTATGATTGGTTTTCTTGGAAAGGTGTGTTTTTTCCTTTCCTTTTGGGAAATTATATATCTAGAATCAATGGAACTTGTTCATGTACTATTATATTTAGAACTATTCTAAACTTTGGTAGAATGAGTTGATTGGGCAGTTCTTTTGGGCGCATTAAAGGTTGTAGAATGAATGAGTAGATTGCCTGAGAACCACACTATGAGGACATGATGGAAACTTGAATGCCTTGATTGAGATGGCAATGAAAAGTGACTTTAATCTCCTAATTCTTTAGAATATTATGAGTTAATAAGCTAGCATTTCCTATCATACTGATCATATATTATGAGTTAATAAGCTAGCATTTCCTATCATACTGATCATTTCATTTTTCAGCATGATTTTAGCCATTTTAGAGCTAGGCTCTTCCTCTCATAAGGTAATAAATTTAATCCTTTCTGGAGCTAATTTGATGAAAAATATGGTTGAAGTTGACAAAAAGAGATTTAATGGTCACTTGGGAATGACAGTAGTCAGTAGTGCTTTTCTTATTTAATGAGTGGAAAAAGTGAATACATAGCTATTTGGATGAGGAAGTTCCATGAGCTGGATAGAAAAGGGGTTTTATATGTGTTTATTTTTATCGTGTAGAACAACTGTTCAATTCTTGGTTTACTAAATGTACTTTTCATAATAGGTTGGCATAGGGGTTAGCAGAGCTATGCTATGCTATTTTATTGAATATTACTCAAAGGTATTCTATAATTGTTAATTCTCTTAAAAATGTAAGATACCACTTTATCAGACCAATAAGAATAAGTTGGCATGAATAATCACAAAATAACAAGATATATTGAGTTCGGAATTTATAGCTTCTATGGAATGGAAGGATTTATACGACCCCTTTTGGGCTCTTGAAGATGTGGGTTATCTTGAATTCTATTATGTATTATAGCTGAATGTCTTAATGATGATAGATTAAAGCTGAAAAAATTAATGGTGTCTCAATGGAGATTGAATTTCTAAATTTTTATATCAATGAAATATGGATTTTTTAAGATGCTTATTACCATTAAAGCTTTGTTCGAATTAAGATGATTGCTTTGAATGGTATATATTTTATTTATAACTACTTTCTATCATTGTGTTTGCATACATTGTTGTTTCCTTTAACTTATTTTAAATAATTTATTTTTAGTTGGCTTAACATACATGAAAGGACATGTATAATTGTGCATAGTCTATCCTTCCATATATAGCCTACACAAAAGGATAGGTGAGAGATGATGGCTCGTCTTTCTAAACAATGTCTATTTGACATGCTAGGATTTTGGCTCATTGCATGAAGGGTAGATGTGGTGAGCATGATGAGAAAGATGAGTAAGAGGAGGTGGACACAAAGAAGAGGATGGTCATACCCTTACAAACATTACGTTTGACAACACACTGAAGTGGTATTAGAATCTGTCAGATTAGTCGTAGCCTTCTCAAACATGACATTTGAGAACACCTTGAAGTGGAATCTGAATCTGTCAGATATAATCTGACAGAATGGAAATGGATAAATCTTTGATTATAGTGGAGTGAACTGGAGATAATAATTTAGTTAATTTTTATGTTATACAAATGGGGTTAAAATTGTAGGATACAATCATCAATTTTGAATTTTGTATTATCATATCCAAAATATAATGGCTAGATTGTAAGAAGATGACTTACAAAAATAAATAGGACTGAATAGCCAAAATCTTTTAAGAAAATCAACATTAATTCTAGCTAAAAATAGAGAAACTACAATTGAAATGCAAGGCCCGCTGCCTCACTATTGGAAATGTTCTACCTATAAGTATGATCCATAGGGTACCAAGGAAAAAAATTAATTGTTGAAGTGAAAACCAAGAAATGACTATCTAGGGCATATCAAGCTAGTAAACAAATTATAAAGCTTCTATATTTGGGTGTAAGATAGCTTGTCAATAGTCTTTTAAATTTTTGAAATTATGTGCAGTATTTAGTAAATGCTCTGCTTATTTTCGATAGATCTTATCTATTTTTTTCTTATAGTTATCCACAATCAAGGTGATTGTTTAGACTAACATTGTTCTTTTTTCGATCTTTCTTCATTCATAGTTTCTATGAACTATGAATATTTGAAATTGATTCCTCTATGTATTGAAATTTTCTAAGAGGTGGTTTATTATTATAACTGATTTTTTAGACTAACAATGCTCTTTTCCTATCTTTCTTCATTCTAAGTGTCTATGAACTATTAATAGTTGAAACTGGTTTATCTATGTATTGTAATTTTCTGAGAGGTGATTTATTATTATAACTAATTTCTGATCTCATTTTTAAAGAATGGCTACATTTTTACTTGCAATAATCAATGAATACATTGTAAAGGCTTAAGGTCAAATTTGGATCATGTATCTATTCAAATATAGAAACCATTCGATTTCTCACCAACTTGACTGAAATTATCAATGTATTATTTGCAAATCATAGCCATATTGAATTTTATTTTGAATTCTTCTTTTGAATTCTTGTGTTTTCATGTAGTATAATCTAAAATTCAAATGACAAAAATTAGCATTTCACTCCCTTGGAAAGAATTCATCATCTCCAATGAGCTTATCTTGTCTTCTTTATTTATAACTTAAAATAAATTCTCATGTCCATGTGAGTTCTTCTTTTTCTTATACATAATTGAAAAAATATTGGTCAAATATGATCACACACACACACACACACACACACACACACACACACACACACACACACACACATGTATGTATATATATATATACATATATATACATACATATATATGTATATATATACATACATACATATGTATACATACATATATATGTATATATATACATACATACATATGTGTATACACACACACACACACACACACACACACACACACACAATGACAATAAGCTTTATTTTAACATTTGGACTAAAGCTATCATAGAATAAAAACCTGGTAGAATATCTTCCCATGATAGATGAGACACTAAATTTTAAGATAGTGTCAATAAGCTTTATTTTAACATTTAGACTAAAGCTATCATAGAACAAAAACCTGGTAGAATATCTTCCCATGATAGATGAGACACTAAAATCTTAAGATAGTGTAGAAGGAGACAACCAAAATGAAATTATTTGCCACATTAAATCTAGTGAAACGATGTATTAGATTTGTTTCTCTAATTATTATTTTTCAAGCATAGGGTGAGTGCATATATTGTGATGCATAAGGAATTTACTAGATTGTATGATTATTAATGTGTCATGTAATGGGTTTATGCTGACATTTGAGGTTCTAATTTTCACCCCAATATTTTTATTGTTTATTTTTACCCTAATACTTTATGATTATTTTTATTAACCTTCTTGTACCAAACACAATAAGTTGTCTACTAACCTTATGAAGAGAGATTCACAAGTCTCTAGTTTCCATGTGGCATGTAGGTGTCTAAAAATAGTACTTGTAAATTCTTGTTTATATATAATTCCCCCGAGTCTCCAGTAAGGAAAAATTTCTCAATACTTATAAAATGATAACTATTTTGTAATAACCATCCTAGAATTAAGAAAAAAAAAAGAAAGAAATTTAATCTAAGGACAATATATCAATATTGATACCTCTACTCTCACAAAGTTTCATAGAGTGGTGTTACAAATAAAGTCATAAAATGGCACTTAAAAATGTATTTATAAATCATAAATAGCTGATACAAAAAGGTGCTTCCAACTTTATTTATAGACCCTAAATAGTAAGAGACATGGACCTAGGCTCTCTCTCGGAGCTCTTGTTATTATAGTATTTTTTTATTTGTACACCAACATGAAGTGCAAGATATATTTTGGAGGTTAAATAGAATGTGTGGCATCTTGGTTGCATCTATGTTCCCTTGGAAAACAATATTGAAGATTCTTACTTTCAATAATTGTGGTTAGGATTCATTCATTTCTTTAGTGGAGGGAATCTTGAAATCCATTGAATGAAGTGTTGGGAGTCCAGTTTGTGAAAAGCCTTAGTTCATTAAAATTAATATGGTTTAGGTAAAAAAATTGTTTCTTATTACTTTATACAAATTTTAATGTAGGTCATATTTTAAAAAGTAGATTTCAAAGTTCTTTCAAATGAACATTGAATGATATCATTAAAGTTATCAATGAATTTAATGATAAAAATGAAGGTTGTACATATTTCTTCTGAAAAATCCTCTATTCTATTAAGTGACTTTATTTGTATACCTATTCACATGTATATGATTTAGATAGCATTGAGACTAGAAATTATTTAGTTGAGCATGAGTAGGTGGCCTCCTATGTATATATTATAGGCATGTTCACATTTTCAATTTGCAAGTGTTGTAGAATCTTTCAAACAAATTTTATGATCAATAATATATTTTTTCATACATATATGATGAACTTGATTCAATATTTTTTTTAGAAGAGATTCTTTCAAACAATTATAAGACCTAGAGAGTTAGAGCTGAAATGTAAAAACTTATTTTTTTAATTCAAAGTAGATTAATTATACTTTCATTATGCATAGCCTATTGTTTACTAAACATTTTAAATTGGTCTTTCCACCTATTAGTGTATTTCCAAGTTTACCACTATTTTGCAACACAACTTTTTAAAAGAATTCATGCATTTGAGAAATTAAGAATCAAAGATAATTGACAGTTGATGATACTTCATTTACAAGTTGTGCATTGACTAGGAGAGACATGTGACATGTAGATTTAAAGTGTGTTAAATTTCCATTAATTGTAACGAGAGATTCAAAAGATTTTATTATTGTAGTTTAAAGTGAAAATGAATTGGTAATGCATCAATCTACTAATTTTGTGCAATCTTACCTCTAAATGAAATATATGATTAATAAGAATTTTAATGGTTTGAATATCACATTTACTTTTTATAATTATATTTAATATATATTACAATAATTAATTTTGAACAATAATATCATTCCAATATTAATTTGTACAACACCAAAACTTTATTCATGTGATAAAGCTTTTTCAATTAGAATTACTTTTAAATTATTTCTTTAAACAAGTGACATAAAGTGTCAAAGTTCCTGCCAATAGTACAATGCATTTAGATCTTCAAAAATGTATCCAACTTTGTGATTTGAGCAGGGAAAATTGTGAGTGCTTAGATTGTCTCCCTATAGAGGGGGACTAGAAATTTTTAATTTTAGATAAGTTGTATATGCACTACTATTAAAACTATTCTCCTATCTTCAAATGTTTTTGTTGAATTTATGTATTTAATAATATGTGTAAATTGGATTGTGATTAAGTTTACATTTTGATTAAGTTTTTAAATCTTATTGTTGTAATAAGTAATATATCAATAGTAGCATGATTATTTTTATTTCTTTTAACAATTTAAATATTAAATCATTTAAAAATAAATAAATTTGAAAACTATGTTAGACCATTTATGTAATGTCCCCTTTCTAGCATTCATAGCATGATGTTGTCGTCAGCCTATTTCCCCACAGTCACGTAGGCTAACTAGGACATTAAAGGGGCTTAGAGGCCATTTGGCCTAGACAGTTTCAATTGCAGGTCTTTCTGAGGGGTTCTGAGGCAACTTTGGGCATACTTACTATTTATAGTAAGTCATCTTGGACATGGCCGGACATTCAGTCATAGTGGTATGTCAATGGTAATTGTTTAAAATTGACAGGAAAACTTATTTATCATTGATAAGATTTGTTATGCATTGATAAAGCCATTTTATATAGTTAAATTTAAATATTTAACTTTATTAATGCATAGACTATAGTTTGTGGGAAATATTTAAATTAAAAGAGTTCCCTTTATTTTTATAACACATTGGAGACATAAGGTACATAAAGGGAGTTATGTTTTATCCCACATTGAGAAAACGAAGGATTGAGCTCTTGTGAGACCACTATAAAAGAAATGGAAGAGCTCTTTTTTTGTATGCTTGGATGAAGATTAATGTTATGTTGCTGGATATCTGATTATCGAGCTTGGAGGACGGAATCCCTCTTTGCTAGCATTCTCTTCGCTGTTGGAAGACACAGTCAGGAGGATCAAGGGTGTTTTCACTTCAAGAAACGCATTGGGTTTCATTTGGGGCATTCGCATAAAGAAATTTACAAGGGTTTGAGGTGCAGATCTAAAGTTAGTTATTGCTATAGTGCCGCATGAACAGTATTTTTCTACAGTACGGCGTGAACAGTGTTGGTATCAAGTTTACTTATTTTTTCGGCTGATTAGAAGTTTGGAAGGCTGCTGACTACATCTGCAAAATACTACGGCAACTAATTCCAGGTTTCTTCTGTCAAATTTTGATACTTTGCATAATAATTGTTGAATACAAGTCTGAATAGTTGTTGCAGCCTTTAAGGCAGCTGTAAGTGGACATCTACATTTAAAAAATCTCCCTTTATCAACAGATTGAAAGAGTTTCTAGATTTTTCATATACTGTTGAATGTGTGCCAAGTGTTTGTGAAAATGTTATGATGTGTATTATGCATTTTAATGTCACTTCATAGTTGTTCGTAAACCTACTCGTTGGAAAGCAATTTAATGAGGAAATCAGCTTTATGAGTTTGCATACAAAGTGTTTGACAATATTCCTTAAGTTAAATTTCTACAAGTCAAAGTTCAAATCAGGGGAGGATATTACAATTTAATATAAAATTGATCATTTCTATATATTATTTTTAGAAAAATAATTTGATTTTCTTTATGTTAATTTTTTTCAAGTTAAATAATATGTCAATAAATGATAGGTATCCCATTTTATATATCAAAGATGTTAATCAGTTCAACCTTGTATGGCCTAAGATGGAGGCTAGCATAAACTTTATGCTTCATTTGAAGGGAATTGTCATGGACCTGGATAATTGATGACTACTTCATTATCTGCATATCTTTGACTCCTACATTGAGCCAGGGGTAGAATTTGATGACCTTCACAAGCTTGACTTCTCCCTTTTGAATCTGTATAAATCAAGTAGGGAGAAGACAACATACGATCTTGCACCAGGAACCATGGTAGAAGACTTGGAGGAAGTGGATGATATGGTCATGGTTTTTGGGAAGCAAGAGGAGGATATATAATGGCTTCTACCTCCTTTTCTTCTTGGTGGTGATACATATATGCTTAAGGGTCTATTGATTGGAGTTTTTTGAATTCATTGTGATTCCCTATCTACCTTGTATGACTCTCTACTTCTATTTGGTGGGTGTAGGTTTTGGGTTATTTTTAAAGTCTCCTCACTCTCATGTGGTTGTATTTGTCTAGTTTAGGTCTTGTTTCCTCTACCCTTTATTTATATGTTGTTCTTCTGGGCTTCCCTTGGATTAGCATGTTAGAGCATATGTCTTGTATTTGACTTTTTTCTTCAATATTGTAATCCTAGTTCCTTGGTTTTTGTTTATTAAGCCAAGAGGCTTTTAATGTTCTAGTCTCCTGGTTCTTGTCTAATATCATCATTATGGATTATGTAATTTACCAAATAACTAATATCAAAATTTGCAAGTGATGACTCGATTCAAATCCTATCTATATTTGTTCTATGAATTTCATACTATTATCTCTATTAAGAAAGTATTTGTAAATTTTCTTCTATGAGTTTGGCTTTGTTTGATATTTTTTCAGTTCTCAATGATTCTCAAAACCTCTTTATGCCTCTCATGGTTAATTTAGGAGTATCGATGTACTGTTATAAAGGATGATTGGAAGATTTGGTATCCTCTCTTTATTCATATGGATGGTAGGTAAATGAATTGGTTGAAAATTTAGGTCGAGACCCTAAAATAGATCAAATTCACAAACTTCTAACTAAGACATGAACAGAGTTGTCATTATTAAGGATACTTATATTGTTTTACTTCTTTTTGGTCATCTCCTTTACATATCAAAGACTACTACTTTTTTTATCCTTCTCCCTACATTCTTTTTACATGTTAGAACTAATTTTACTCTTTCTAGAATCATGAATTAAATTTTGGAATACTTAGGTTAAATCTTTCAATGTCAAGTTTATTTTCATTTAAGCAAAAATTTAGATATAAATCCTAACAATACCTCAAGAGAGAAAAATAAAAAAGAGTATGATGTTTAAATTATAGAATATTCAATAGTATTCAAGGACTAATGCTTATAGTGAGCATGAATTTTTTATAAATTGCAAAAGAGATAGGACGATTAATATCTAAAGTTAATTCATTTTGATGGAATGAGATGTTTCATTTGACAACTAGAGTACCTTCCTACTTGTTAGAGCTTCTACCAAAGTTAAACCTAGATGTAAAAGAAGGAATGCCTTCTTAAGACCCCAAATATGATAAGGGAAAAAGTTCATATTTTCAAATATTAATGATGTTTTACATCATGAAAGCAAGCATAAAAAGACAAAGAAGGATGCTTTTTGGAAAACTGAGAGTAGAGTATGCCCCTTTTCAATTTGTACTTTGTATAGGACCTCGGTCTCGAGCTAGACTCAAGGTTTCTTCTCTGTTCTCTCCTATCAATGCTTATTTGAACAGAGATATTTGTAATTTTATTTTATTTTATCAATATAATCCAAAGGTTTTAGTCATTTATCAATTTAAAAAAATTAATAAATGATATTTATTAATGTAATTATATTTAACTCTAATATTGTAAAAATACATGTCAAAATAATATTTTCAAAAAACAAATCTAATTAACTCAATTATAAAAAAAAATAAAGTTTTTATTAATGAATGACATAAAATTGTCATTAATGAAATGACATCCTTTCGTATATTGGTAAAGTATCTAATTACATGTAGTAATTGTAAAAAGATAAAGTTGTTATCAATACATGACATAAAGTATCATTAATGACATGACATATATTTTGTATTTTTTGTTGAATAAAATTAATTTTTATTTCTACCAAAATTAACATAGGAGGATTACTAAAAGTGTGAAATATAAAATCTTGAAAAATAAAGAAAATATGTAAACATTTAAAATTTCATTGAACTTTTTGAATTTTACTATTTGGTTGGTCAATTTAATTGGAAAAGTGAGTTGAATGGATGCACTTGTATTCTCCCTTGACAAGAACTAAACATAAGGAAAGAGGAACAATATTTTTAAACACATGGTTTCTTTCCGTGAAAAACTAGAGCCTTATAATTGTACTTGCATTTATCATCTCTCTCAAGCAAACCTGAATTTGGTAGTCACCCCTCTCTATCATATGATTTTTTAATGATGGTTAAATTCTTTTCATGCCTTTCGTTTTAAGTTTTAAGAAAATAAAATGATTGTCACTTTTTTTGTTTCAAAATAGTTTAATAAATCATTTTAATTTTAGATATTTTATAAATTAGAGATGATAAATGTTAATTAGTAATTTATACAAAATTCTTTATGAATAACTTATAATTATAAATTGGTAATATATTAAAAAATCAAATAAAAGAAGTAAGTTTCTAAGCTCATTACTTTAAGAGATTTTAGATTAATATAATTATATAAAAAATAATATAAAATACATATGTAAATTACTAAAATTAAGTTTTTAAAATTCACTATATTTTATTTCAACAAGATTCTAAATTGATATAAATATATAGTCATCAAAATAGAAACATATCTAAAGAAAAATAAATAAATATAGAAACATATATTATATAAAATAATATATTTAGCATCATATATATTATAAATATTACAAAATGATAATTATTAAATAAAATACTAACTTGCCTATGGCAAATATTGACGGCTTAATAATAAATTTAGCTGTCATATTGTCAATTTTCTAAAATTGTAGCCTATCAATTCACAGCGCAGCAAAGAAAATAGTGATAAATTGGTTGTATTTTAAAATTAATTTGAAAGCCCCATTACCGTTGTTTTATGATATTTAAATTTTTTTATAAATACAAAAAAGGTGCAATCTAGTTGCTACGTAGCCATTTCGCTCAATTTACACCTTACAAACATATACAAAACTGCAAATACAACCATCAAATTCCATGCTGGCTCTTTAAGTTCCAATTTCTAGTTGTTTCTCTCGGCTTTTCGAAAAAATAAACTTCTCACTAACATTTTAAAAAACACACAGCGAAAGTTTGAAGTGCTAAATAAATTGGAAAGTTGAAGAGGCGACTAGCAAGGTGATAGCGATGCAGGGAGACTCCGAGTAGCGTGTCTTTCGGGTCGCTGATATGTGTCGGCTTTTCCTTTAGCGGGTCTTTCACGGCTTTCACTTGCATCGTTACATCATCCAAAGCGACCGAATCTTTTCCTTTTCTTTGCGGGCCACATGATCAATCAGTGGCAGTCGATTTGACTGATGCTGCTAAATACTCTTTTATTAAATGGCACGGCCACAAAACGACAATTTCTAGTACTCCTCACGGCTTTTTCTCTGGGTGCGGAAACTTAGGGAGTTCTAACTTCAATTATTTTCCTCTAATTTAGTTGATTATAACTAGCTTATATATATATATATATATATATATATATATAATAAGCCGAGAGATATCCTTTTCGAGGCGCCTATTGCACTAAGTGAAATTATGAAAATAGGCGCCTCGAAAAGGATATCTCTCAGCTTATTATATATATATATATAATACATTATTGTTATTAGTCTGCTGGAATAAATAATAATTAGTAAATATATCATATTTTATAATAAATTATATAATTTATATGCTCACGTCAAAAATATGCTTAATGTAATAGTTTTTCTTTGAAAAAAATTAATTAAAAAAAATCACCACATATATAGTAACTAGTATGAACAAAATGTATATTTTTTATTCAAGTAATTAGAATTACATGTTGGATTGAAATTAGAGTTTTCATTTGCATTAGTGTTAGCATAAGTTTTATCCTTAAAGCTAGATAATTATTTACAATAGAGTAAAGGTTGTAGTGGAACTTCTTTAAGGAAATCAAGCGTTAGAGAGTTATTAAGTCTTCAACTTTTATAATACATAGTTTGTTTATTAATCATTAAATTAAAGTGTCAACAACTCTGTCACATTTGTTTATCCCTCATCCTTCACACTATGCCTACCTCACACCTTACTGCCATCCCCTTCTCTCTCTCTCTCTCTCCCCCCTCTCTATTTTGGGCCTAAATTTTCCTCTTTCTATATTTACCTCTATCTCTCCCCACTCCCCTTCTACCTTTCTTCCATCTCCCTTCGCCTCTAGCCATTGCTTCCCCTTAAATACCTTATATATCTTTACATCATGTCTCTTACTCTCTCTCTCTCTCTCTCTCTCTCACACACACACACACACACACATCTTTGTTTCCTAAACATATACATACATATATCTACCCCCATAATTACTCTCTTTCCCTCTCTCCCAACCTTCCTCTCAACATGTGTTCTCCTACTTAACCCCCCGTTATTAGTATTATCCTCTCTTCCTTCCTTCATTACCATGTCCATCTATGCTATGCCCTAATTATTATATTAATCCCATCCCTACCCTATTCCCTCTCCTATTTCCTCTTTCTCATATATCCCTCCCCCTCTCACCATCTATTCCTCCTGATTACCGTACATCGCTAGCCCATTTCTCTCACCCTCTGGACCCTCTTCTCTCTCTTTCTTCCTCATATGTGTTACATGCCAATTACTCTATTACAAAGTATCATCTCTCTCTCTCTCTCTCTCTCTCTCTCTCTCTCTCTCTCTCTGATTCTCAAATTATCCTATTTTTTCTCTATCTCATATTTCTCCCCCTTCATGTTGTCTCTTTCTCTTTCCCCCTCTTTCCCACCACATCTTACCATCTCCCTCTCTCTCTCTCTCTCCCCCTCCCTCTCCCTTTCTCACCATCTCTTTCTCAAATGTCTCTTTATCTCTCACAATCACTCTTTATGTTGACCTCATGTCTCCCACACTATCTCTCTCTCTCTCTCTCTCTCTCTCTCTCTCTCTCTCTCTCTCTCTCTCTCTCTCATCCCCTTGTGTTGTCATTGCTTACTCTCCCTATCTAATGTATCTTTATCTCTCACTTTCTTTCTCTCTACCTCATCTCTCTCCTTCTCCCTTTTTCTCATATCCATCCCCCTCTAACTATATCCTCTCCCTAATTACCATACTTATATATACTATATGTCTCAAACCCTCTCCCTCTTCTCTCTCTTTATCACTTCCCCTCAATCACTAATTAATTTCTTCCACTCCTTCCTCTCACCAAGTGCTACCCCCCCCCCCCCCCCCCCCCCTCTCTCTCTCTCTCACACACACACACACACAATCACTCTCTCTCTCTCTCTTTCTCACATGTCTCTTTATCTCTCACAATCACTCTCTATGTTGACGTCATGTCTCCTACACTATATCCCACCCCCTCTCTCTCTCCCCCCCTCCCTCCCTCCCTCCCCCCCCTCTCTCTCAAGTACACACACATGTCCCCTCGTGTTGTCATTTCCTACTCTCCCTATCTCATGTATCTTTATGTCTCACTTTCTTTCTCTATACCTCATCTCTCTCCTTATCCCTTTCTCTCATATCCACCCCCCTCTAACTATACCCTCTCCCTAATTACAGTACCTCTATATATACTCTATGTCTCAAACAGTCTCCCTCTTCTCTCTCTTTATCTCTTCCCCCTAATCACTAATTACTCTTTTCCACTCCTTCCTCTCACCAAGTGTTACCCTCTCTCTCTCTCTATCTCTCTCTTCCCCCTAATCACTAATTACTCTTTTCCACTCCTTCCTCTCACCAAGTGTTACCCTCTCTCTCTCTCTCTCTCTCTCTCTCTCTCTCTCTCTCTCTCTCTCTCTCTCTCCCTCCCATTATCATCAAATCCATCCATTTTATTCCCTAAGTACTCTCTTTTTCTCGACCTCATCTCTCTCTCTAGCTATGTTGTCTCTTTCTACCTCAGCTCTTCACACTCTTTCATCTTTCTCTTTTTTACCCACACCCTCTGACCATTTCACCCCCCCAGTCACTATTTATCTCTATGTCATGTCTTTCAGCTTCTCCCTCTTCTCTCCCTCTCTCTTTCTCCCTAATTACACTCTTGAACTCCCTCCCCTCACTCCTCTCACAATGTCATCCCCCTAACATACTCACCCTCTCTCACTCACAAGGCACTTTACCTCTCATAATTTATCTATTTATGTCAACCTTGTGTCTCTTGCCCTATATCCTCTTTTCTCACTCTCTCACATGTATGCCCCCTCTTCTCTCTCATGTCTCCTCATATTACTATTGTCTACTCTATCTATATTATGTATCTTTATATCTTACCCTCTCTCACAATGTCTACTTCATGTATCACCCACATCCCTCTCCCTCTCTCCTTATCACATATAAATCTATTTTTTTTGGAATCTAGTTAACTCATCTTTCCCCACCCCTTTTTCCATCGCCTCCCCCCCCCTCTCTATTGCACACACACATCATATCTCCATCTCCTTTGGACCCTAATTATCATCCATCCCTACTTGCCACATCTCTCTCTCTCTCTCTCTCTCTCTCAAAAATTCCTCCCCTCATCATTATCTCAAAAATTCCTCCCCCATCATCATTTCCATCCATTTGATACCCTAATTATTCTCTTTCTCTCTACCTCATCTCTCTCCCCTTCGATGTTATCTCTTTCTACCTTATAACTTCCCTCGTTTCACCCTTTCTACTATTTCTACCCCTATTTACCATATCCTATCCTTTATTACCATTTATCTTTACTTCATCTCACTCCCTCTCTACATCCTTAATCTCTTTAAGTTTCTCTTTTTCCTCCTCTCACAATCTCTTCCCCTATTTACCCTCTATATCTACCCCATATCTCTCACTCATGTATCTTTATCTCACAATATCTCTTGCACATGTTTCTCACCATATTTCCTCTTATCTCACTCTCATGTCCCCTCCTCATATCTCTTTATCTATCACATTCTTTCTATGTCTACCTCATTTCTCTCATGCCCCCCTCCACACCCTCGCCCCCCCGCCAAACACACACACACACCCTCTATCATGTCCCCTCTTATTATTACTATATGCTCTCTTTGTCTCATGTATCTTCATCTCTCACATAGTGTTTACTTCATGCCTCACCCTCATAATGTACCCCCCCCCCCCTCTCTCTACATAAATACATCTCTCCCTCCATAATTACTCTCATTATCCATCATTGTCCATCATACTCTTGCTCTCCCCACCATTGTATACATCTATTTTGGGCCTTATTTATTCTTTTTCTTATTTAGCTCATCTTTCCCTACTCCCCTTCTACATATCTACATCTCCTACCACCCCTCTCTCTCCCTCTCCCTATCTCTCTCTCACACACATGCTTGATTTTGTTTCAAAGGTTTGACTTTACTTGTTAATTTTGACTTCATTTCTAAAGTTTGTCCCAATTTATTAATTTCATTTATATCATCCATCCCTACTTGCCACATCTCTCTCTCTCTCTCTCTCTCTCTCTCTCTCTCTCTCTCTCTCTCTCTCTCTCTCTCTCTGTAAAATTCTTCCCCTCATCATTATCTCAAAAATCCCCCCCCCCCCCCTTCATCATTTCTATCTATTTTATGCCCTAATTATTCTCTTTCTCTCTACCTCATCTCTCTCCCCTTCGATGTTGTCTCTTTCTACCTTATAACTTCCCTCATTTTGCCCTTTCTGCTATTTCCACCCCTATTTACCATATCCTATCCTTGATTACCATTTATCTTTACTTCATCTCACTCCCTCTCTACATCCTTAATCTCTTTAAGTTTCTCCTTCGCCTCCTCTCACAATCTCTTCCCCCTATTTACCCTCTATATCTACCCCATACCTCTCACTCATGTATCTTTATCTCACAATATCTCTTGCACATGTTTCTCACCATATTTCCTCTTATCTCACTCTCATGTCGCCTCCTCATATCTCTTTATCTCTCACATTCTTTCTATGTCTACCTCATTTCTCTCATGCCCCCCCCGCACACGCACACACACCCTCTATCATGTCCCCTCTTATTATTACTATATGCTCTCTTTGTTTCGTGCATCTTTATCTCTCACATAGTGTTTACTTCATGCCTCACACTCATAATGTACAACCTCCCCACTCCCCCCTCTCTACATTTATATATCTAAAATATAGAATCAAGTACATTTAATAGAACTTACTTTTCTTTAATAGTTTATTTAATAGCTCTCTCTCTCTTTCTCTCTCTCCCCCCCCCCCTCCCTTTTCTCACCTCTCTCTCATATTTGTCTATTTAAATTATATAAAATTTCTAATTAAATTTTTAAAATAGATTAAATATTTATATCAAAATCAAAATCAATGATCATTTTCGTTTTTAATTATTTATTACAAAATTGAATTATATATTTTTAAATTAAGCCAAGAGATATCTAATTCAAAATATGTAAAGTTTAGAAATAAAAATAGATCATCGTAGAAACACTATATTTTAAATAATATAAATAATTAAAATAATCATAACAAAGATAGAGATAAAAATAATAATTGTATATGATTTTTTAAAACTTATTTCAAATAATAAAATAATAGAAATATCATAGAATTAATAATTTAATATAATCATAACAAATTAATAATAATAAATTAATTTGAAATTAAATTTTAAAAAAGTTAACAACTTATCAATTATCGATATTTAAAGAAACAACACAATCTTCAAATCTAAGAAACATAATGTTGTTGAAAAATATAGAAACATGTCATGCAATGTAATTTTTTAGAAATATCTTATTTTCCTCTAAGCTTTTTTAGATCTTCTCTAAACTTTCTAAAAAAGAGATACTCAAAAATAATATAAAGTTGTTATTATATTTTTTATTTACATGATATTTTTCTAATATTGTAATTGAAAAAAGGAAAAGTTTTAATTAAATTTTTAAAATCAATTAAACATTTATATCAAAATCAAAATCAATGATCATTTTAGTTTTTAATTATTTATTACAAAATTGAATTATATTTTTTTAAATTAAGCCAAGAGATATCTTATTCAAAATATGTAAAGTTTAGAAATAAAAATAGATCATCATAGAAACACTATATTTTAAATAATATAAATAATTGAAATAAGCATAACAAAGATAGAGATAAAAATAATAAGTGTATATGATTTTTTAAAACTTATTTTAAATAATAAAATAATAGAAATATCATAGAATTAATAATTCAATATAATCATAACAAATTAATAATAATAAATTAATTTGAAATTAAATTTTAAAAAAGTTAACAACTTATCAATTATTGATATTTAAAGAAACAACACAATCTTCAAATCTAAGAAACATCATGTAGTTGAAAAATATAGAAACACATGTCATACAATGTAATTTTTTAGAAATATCTTATTTTCCTATAAGCTTTTTTAGATCTTCTTTAAACTTTGTAAAAATGAGAAACTCAAAAATAATATAAAGTTGTTATTATATTTTTTATTATAAAGTTGTTATTATATTTGTTATAATATAAAGTTGTTGATTTTGTGCATGAAAGCTACATTGTTAAATTCATTGCTGAGATCCTCTTCCAAAATAGATTACACCCCAAACTTCTTGCACCAAAAGATTGTTCTTTAGCATGGTGAAAGCATGCACAACCTTCAATTCCCTTGTGTGGAGAAATTTTAGAAGCACATGTGTGCTCATGATCGCCCTTTTTAGATAGTGAAGGGGCACCTCAAAGTGCCAGTTTATATATCTATTTTCTTTCCGCTCTACTCTGTCCTTTCGGTAACATTTGCACTGTCCATTTAGTAACGTTCATGCCGTCTGCCAGCATAATGGCGTTTTAGAATGATCCTATGTGTACATCGCATTTGTTTAGGATGGAATATCATAGAGTAATAACCTATGTGGCAAACAAGTCACACAGCCTTGCAAGTTGAACAACCGTCAAATTTTTTAAAAACTATTAAAAGTTTACATTGAAATTTTCTCCCACTGTAGGAAAGCCTCTCGGCTTGATTATAAAAGTAATACTTGCAATTATTTTCCTCTAATTTAGTTGATTATAATTATAATTTAGTGGATTATAATTATAGAAGTAATTTAGTTGATTATAATTATAAAAGTAATGACTTTTAATAGACAAATACTATAAAAACATTTTAATTGATAGAGGAGTCGTGATTATGGTCTCTAAGTAGGAGAAGGTGAAGTTTATGGCTAGTATCTTTGTTTATTAAATTAATATTACTAGTATAGATATCTTAAATAAATCCATCTAAAGAAATTTTGATAGATATCTACTACAAAATAATTGTAATTTAATTTACTACATCTAAAATTATTTATATTTCCTTTATCTCCATTTATTTAGTTTTTTATTAACTTATGTATTTTAATTTTTTCAGAAATGGATGATTTATATCTTCAAATATTATAATTTAAACAAATGCTTTATGTGGTATTTATTAAATTATTTGTAAAAGTATATTGTATTTATAATAAGATTTAATTTTTTGACATGTAGATGGTTGTCAAATTTAACCTAGAAGAATAAAAGTTAACATTAATACACTCACACCATCCCACTTCCTCATTCTACCATTGTAGAATGCCTATCCGCATTAATAATTTCAATTGAACTATATAAGAAAGGGAAAGGAAAGGGGAGTTATAGTATATGATACTATGCTATAGTTTTTGGATTGACATATGGTCACAATAATATGGAACTACCTTGTACTTTTTTCTAGAGATGCTTAGCACTACAAACAAAGTGTACATACCTTACTCCCTAATATTTTACAATTTAATATTTTTTAAAATATTTTTTAAAGAATTGATTACTATTTGTGAAGTATCCTCCTCTTACAGAAGTGGCCTTATCATTTGAATTGCCTCTTGTTGTAGACATCTTGTCAATTTAAATTAGATTGTGTAAACAAAATGATTGGTTTCCAAAATTCCTATTGTTTCATTTTATAATTGATTCTTATATTTCTTACTTAGCATTATATCAAACTATAGTTAAATTCAATTACTTATTTTTAAAAAATTATAAAATAAAAGCATATATGTTATATTTGAAAGACAACATCATATTTAACAATAATAGAAGATAAAGATTTCTAAAAAAAATTAAATTAAAAAGATGGAGATTTTCTATTAACTCCATATTCCTCATGTAATTCATTACAGTAATGTAGAAAGACCAATTCTTTGAAATTTGGAAAAGCATAATTTATGAATTGAGTTAGCTTGAATAATAGTAAAACTATTAGTGTGCAACTCTTTATTTATAGTGAAGTAAATAAGTATTTTAATACAACTTGAACAAAATAGTACACACGACAAAGAAAGACATTGTTAGTTCCAAATCTTATAATTTATATTGAATCTTCTACAATGAAATGATCATTTCTATTATTAAACATATTTTGTGCAAGACAAGAAATTTCTAGGATGGTAAAAGTGTGTGTGTGTGTGTGTGTGGTTTTAAAATACATCTAGTAGTACGTCATTTGGTTCAAACAATTTTTTGTTCTTCCCATTTCACCTCCACGAGTAATTTTTTCGCCCCCTTTCATTTCAAATTGTGTTGCCCACTTTTATGTGTAATAATCTAATGCAAATATTTTTCTAAACAAGCACTCAATGAGATCTTTGACACACTTATTTTCTAAAATATAGAGTTATTTATGAATAAAATGTTTTCCTCAACCATTCATTTCTACCCTTCTATTTATTTCACTTAGTGCCACTTCTAATGTTCTTGGTTTTAAATGTTTGAAAACTTGTATGATCCTTCAATTAATTAACTCTTATTCTTTTTCTTTTTATGTATTGGTGAATTAAGATTTTGTACTTCTTTTGGCTATACCAATATTTACGCAATCTCCTTAAATGTTGGATTGACTCAAAGAGTAAGAATATTGTTTTAATCATCAAACCAGCAAGAGTTAGATGATGATGAGACCATAAGAGCCTTGCATCATTAATAGACTCACTCATTATGTTCATGATTAATTTACTTTCTCCTTGCTAAAAAATATATTCTTATAGCTTCTCCATTTTCATAAATATGCATCAATACTTCCAATATTAACCATCATGTTTTATAATTGATAATTTGCATGGACACATTAGAAATTTCATTTCCCTTCATGATCTACAATTTTTCTACCCCTTTAGCATGTAGATATACTTATGAACATTTTTAATAGATTCAGGAGGGACAATTATCATCAAGAGAATAAGGTTTATCCCTTTAAGAAGTACTGAAATAAAAATATGTTCCTCCTTGTACCATCTCAAGAAATATACACTTGCTTTGTAAGACTTTTTATCCCTCCATTGTCAAAATCTCCTAGAAATTGGATGCATTTATGCTTGATCTGCTATCTGTTTTCCAAGTTTTTGACCTGATCTACCCAATTTTTTCCATCCCCAAGATTCCAAAGAGCATCCCAATGCAAGAGGTCTCCTAGGTTGAGGTCGAGGCCAACCTCAACCTAAGACATTTTTCCTCGGGAGCCTAGACCCATTTTGGGGTTCTTAATTTTGTTTCCTATCTAGTGCAATTATCCCTTTTGGTTTTAATTTTGAAATATCTATAAAAGGATGCCTTGTCACTTCATTTGATCATTCATTATTATCCATTTCATCCCTATAACATCTATCAATTTTATTGACACAAGCCATAAGCATTTCATCAGGTTCATTTACGAGAAAGCTTTCAAGGTGCATTCAAGGAGTTTAAGTTTAGCAAGAACTGATTTATTCAAGGCCCTCATTTGACGTCATCATTCATGTATTTCCTACTCAATATCTAGCTTCTTTCTTCATTAGGGGTAGTGGAGTTGACCATCAAGGATATCCACATTCATGAACTTTGCACAAGCATTCAAAAACATACTTACATCTATTGATCAATGATTTGGAACTTGTAGATGTATTTAATTTGTGAACACATCCTACATCCTCATTCTACATCATTCATCTATATATAAGTATCTATGGATGTTTGTAGACAGTGGATCTAAATCCATCCATAGATATTTGACAAGTAAGGTGAATATTTGCATTTGTCTTACTTTTACATGCTTTCCCATCTCAAGATTAACTCCTACACTAGGGATTGACCAAGACCCCTATCCCAAAAAAATGATTCTTCCTTTGTGTAGGAGAATATATACAAGCTTTTGAAGGAGTGAATTTGAATTTTTGAAGTAGGGTTTTAGTTTTTTGTTAGACTTTTGAATTTATGGTTTTGGTGTAAAGAAGGTTGAGGTTGACCTCAATCTCAACCTAGGTCATTATTGACCTTAAGTCAACTTGAACCCTCTAGTTCAACCTTTACAAGAGGCTACCGTATTTTCAAGACTAGTAGATCTCACTTTTAGGGTCTTAGATCTAGTTTTGTTCCATTTTATGACATAGTATGATAGTGTAGTGCCTCCATTATTGTATTATATTCTATTTTTTATTTTGACCTAAGAGATCATATTTTTATTGTTACTAGATTATTTGTATGAGAGATGCTTTGATGACTATACCTTATTTGAATCACTTGTATCATAGTTATTAGATGCCAAATGGTGTTTCTATTGCAAAATGCTAGCTTTATGTGATATGATGCTTTTGTTTATATCTCTAACTATTGTTTTCTATTAGTGTCAAACACTTAGCCATATAGTAGGTAGAGTCAAATAGTCATCACTACAACCAAGCTACTCTATATAGGTTGAGTCAATTAAAGACTTGTGTATAAAACATGTAAATGCCAAAGCTTTATAGGAGCCAAGCAAGTCTTTGGTTGCTAAATATTTTTAATGTAAGACAAGTCTAATGTTTATGGAGTAGTTTGAGTACATTGATACTGAGTTACATAGAAGGTACGAAGCATAGTAAAGACTAAGCATCAACAACATATATAATGAATGCCAAGTATCAAAGACAGTAAGTGTCAAGTAATGCAAAATTGATATTCAAGTAAAGAATGATACAAAATTTGAGGTAAACCATTTTAGGCCGACATGGACAAGATATTTAATACAGGTACAGGTTGTTACAAAGGTTATTGTGCATTTTATGATGTGGATTATAGATCCCTATGCTCTGGGATAAACCAATTAAATGAAGAGGTAAAACAAGGAAGCATCTAGAAAAGTCTTTACGAAATATTTAAATAGAGCAGATCTAAACCTAGTTTATGCATATGGTATGGTGATGAGAAAGAGCCAACAAGATATTTGTGTGATCGTAGAGCAAGGTCAAGGGTGATAGTGTGAGCATTGCAGAAGAAGAAAATAGGTCAATTATCGCAGAGTAAGAGAAGTGACCTAATCAAAGAAGTGAAGAACAATAAAGTTTTATCAAATAAGAGATTATATTAGACTAAAGAGAGGAGGTTCAACATCATCTTATCAACATAAACTAAGGATCAGGTACTGAATTAGTTTTAACAAATTGAGTCAAGGATAGTCTCTTAACATAGTGGTCTGAACAGACCTTTGTAAATCTCTTAACTGAGTCCTTACTTTTTTGTAAGTGTAAAATTCTTTCATAGGGTGAGATCTAATATTCTCAAATGTCTTTGATAGGGAAGACCCCTCATAGGGTAGATATGTTCAAACATTGTAACCCTAATAGATTAAATTTATTACTACATCAGTGAAGGTTTGTGGGTGTCATCCTTAACCTAGTTTTACCTTCACCTCAGAGGGTTTTTGGGTAACTAAATCTTTATGTTATGTGATTACATTCTATGAATGTGATAGATTAGATCTACATACATCATTTTGATTTTATAAGTTATGCATTTATAAGACATTAGATATGAAATGTTAAATATGGTGAATGCACTAAAGTATTGTGAGAAGTAAAAAGTGTTATAGATCTTGATTCAACCTCCCCCCCCCATCTATATCTTGGTTTCCAATTAAGAATTCCAACAATTAGTATCATAGTGTGGTTCTCTTCAAAAGTTGAAGAACTTTGAGGCTAGATATTGGAGATGGAGGCTTATAAATTGGACAAATTTATTGACAATAAGGTGATTGGCATCCATCTTATACTACAAAAACTTGAAACAATAAGACAAGAATTGAAGAAACCTCTAAAAAGGAGGAAGGAGTTGGCAATCCAACAAAATGAGTTTAATTATTAAGAAGTTGAAACTCAAAATTTTTTGGGACTGGAAGTTTAAATGAGAGTGATATAGTTGTTATAGATCTAATAGAAAAGAATAGAATCCCAAATGAAGAAGTCAGAGGACTAAAAAGGTAACATGAGATTCAATTAATAATGCTATGTGAAGTGACTAAGAAAAAGAAGAAAGTTGAGGAAGACAAGGTTGTCACTGAAGAAGACAAAAGGAAAATAGAAACTAGACTCAAAGAAAGGATATCTGATGTACAAAAGCTTACCAACACTCAACTTGACATGATGAATCAACTAATGCTTGCAAATTAGGAGTTGAATACAAAAGATGCGGAAATAGTAGATCTAAAATCACAAAAGGACCTATTAAAAAATAACCTAAAAACTAAGAAAGAACTTGTGGAAAGATTCAACAAGTCTAATGAAGCAATGAAATATCTTGAAGTACTTTTGAAGTCATCAGGAAGCAATATTGGTCAGGACATTCATCTATGGAGCAAGGAGAATCATCTAGGAATGGAGAACAAAGGAAAGAAAATTAAAAAGGAAAACCAATATGTTATCATCTTGGAAAATTGATCATGTACTACAAACATCTATAGAAACAAAAATGGTATGCAAAATTCTAAACCGAAGTTTACTGGTTATTATTTTTACTACAAGAAACAAGGACATCAAATACATAAAGTGTAGATCAAGAATAAAGAATACATCTACTCCACCTAGATTTGAAGGCTATTGTTACAACTATCAAAAGTATGGGCATAAAGAATATGAATGCAGATCACAGAAAGAACCCTATTAGACTAATAAAAGATAGAACCATGAACCTAACAATGTATATTCCAAGTGTCATAAATTTGGGCATTCAAGAAAAAATTGCAAGAGAAAATTACCAACAGAAAATTATAGTAACACTAAAGGAAAAGGAAAAGTGGACATTGATCAAATGAAGAAGGAGATGAATCAAACATGGATAAAAAAGGAAGAAAATGGAAATAATGGAGTTGAGATCACCCAATCCAATGGAGGAGGTGATTATATCATCTCAAACTAATCAAAGAAGGCATGTTAGAAATTAAATATTTAATGATACATCTTACATCAGTTCCAAACACAAAATGTACTAAAGTTCATATTTGCATAAGTAAAGATGCATAAGAATAGATTTATGAAAGGTCTAGTACAAAAGAATCATTTATATAGATAGTGTTGAACATCACTTAAATTGTCTATATTGACCAAGCATTGTAACATGGCCTAAGTACTTTAGAAGCTAAACTAATGTATAGGCTGAATTAGATGAAAGATACCAAGCTATATAGTAAAAATCTAGTTTAAAGGCACAACATTGACCAATATAGCTGGCTTCCACCAACTTGAGTACATAGCATTAATGGAGACCCTAAATCAAGTAGAAGGAAGTATATATCAAAATTTGAAGACATTATTGTTAGCTTAAAGAATAAATTTGACAACTGAGTGTCAATACACTTAACCAAGATCAAGAGTAAGTGCCGAGTAAGATGAAGTGCCGAGTGTAATAGGTGCTGAGTGTAACAAGTGTCGAGTGTAACAAGTGCCGAGTGTTAGCAGGTGCCGAGCTATCCAAGAAAGAGCATGTGCCGAGTATCAGCAATACTTTGGGAGCCAAGTAACTCAGTAGATCAACATAAAAGTTTGAAATTGCACAAACTATGATGCAAACAGTTTTTGCAGCTGACATAAGGTAAACTTTGAGGGATTTAATGATAAAATCGAATCTTTTATTTTTTCCATGCAATTCACATGCAGCCAATAAGAAAAATGATAAAGTCATGCAACCAATCAGTAAAGAATAAGTATTGAGTGAAAAAATGAGATTCAATACGGATTGTAGATCCAAAACAAACCCTAAGTCTTTGAAGTCTTTATAAGGAAGACAAAATTTCATTATAAATGTATATGAGAGGACATACAAGGGTGTATAAGGAAAGCAGTTTTCAGAAGCAAGGGTTATCAAATCACAAAGGATCAAGATCAGAGAAGGTGAAAAAGGAGCCTGCATTCAGCAATCAAGGATTGTAATCTATTAGGTTTATTATATCTAATACTCTCCAGCAATTGTATTAGAATGAAAATCCTATGGTGATAGGTTAGCTTTATAGCTATTTTGTAGAACCTTTTGATTAGGTGATTAAAATCCTTTAAGAGGGTGACACTTCATGTTAAGTGTTTGAAAATCCTCTAACCAGGTCACTATTAATACAGTGTAAAGCCTTTAACAGGGCAAGCCTTTAACATGGCAAACCATTAGAAGTGGTTGAACAATATTGCTGCAGTAAATTTTGTGGGTATCATCCCCACCCCAATTTTACCTTCTTATTCTTGGAGGGTTTCTGGGTTACCAAATTCTAGTGTTATGAGTCATTGATGCATGTGTTTTGTTACATGTTTATTTGATGTATTTACATGCATGCAATTTACTTTCAGTTAAAAGTTTTATTGACTAAAGTGTGATACTTATGATTTTACCCCCCCCCCCCCCCACCCCCCCCCCTCTCATAAGTACTCTTTCCATATTTGAATATTCCAACAATTGGTATCAGAGCTCATCCAGGTTCTCATAAGGAAAAGCCTAACAGCTTGGAGGAAAAGATCTAAAGATGGAAGCTTTCAAACTTGGAAAGATCATTGAAAATCAGGTGATTGATATGCAACTTGCTTTGCATAGCTTGGAGGAATTCAGAAACAAATTGAGAAACTCATTAAAAAAGAGGAAGGAACTAGCCATAGCTGAAAATGATATACACTACAAGGAGATTGATACCACCGACATATTTTCTAGTGGAGAAACTAAAGAGTTTGATGCAGCAATAGTAAAACTGATGGAGAAAAATAAAATTCAAGCAGATGAGATAAGATCTCTCAAAATGGAACATGAATCACAGGCTATAATGATATGTGAAATTAATGAACAAAAGAAAAGGGCAGTTGATGATAAGGTCATGATGGAAAATGACAAAAGGAATCTTGCAAACAGACTTGAAGAAAAATGTACTAAATTGACAAGGATCTCAAACATGCAGATGCATACACTTGCTCAAATGATGAACCTTCATCATGAACTCAATATGAAAGATATTGAGATCTCTACTTTGAAGATGCCGAAGGAAAAAATGTAGAATGAATTGAATAGGGAAAGAGAGGTGGCAGAAAATCTCAACAAATCAAGTGAAGCCATCAAATACTTTGAGCAAATACTGAAATCTCCAAGATCAACCCATGATACAATAGGGCTTGGATATAACAGCACTAAAGTTGGAGAATCATCAAAGAGTGCAGAACAAAGAAGTGAAAAAGGTAAAGATGTTAAACCTATATGTCATTTCTATGGAAAGAAAGGACATACATCTAATGTCTATAGAAGCAAGAATGCCCGTCAGCATGATAAATCCAAAAGCATAAATCATTGTCATAAATGCAAGAAGCAAGGTCATCAAGCATATGAATGCAGAACCCAAACTATTAAGACATCAAGATTTGATGGACATTGTTATAATTGCAAAAATTATGGACATAGAGCTTTTGATTGTAGATCAAAGTCTATGTGGATAGTAAATCAACCAACAAAGACATCAAACCATGAATTTTGGGATTACAACACCAGGTACAGCTGTCACTATTGTCAAGAATATGGACATATCCCACAGAACCGCATAAGAACACATTTTAGAGGGAACTATAAAAGATGGTTGAGTCAAACTACATGCTTTAGTTGCTTAAAAACTGGTCATGTCAGTAGGAATTGCCCAACAAGGTCAAAGGCATCAAGTTCTAAGCTCAACAATGGAAAGGCAAAGATAGATGTTGGACATATCAGAAGTGAAATGAATAAGACTTGGAGGAAGAAAGATGAGTATAGCACATCAAGTGCAAAGATCACTTCACCTAATAGGTCAAGTGATCACACTTCATCAAATTAAGCAAAGAATAAGTGTGTGGGATTGATAAACCAAGTTACATCATAGATCAGTCCCAAGACATAGAAGAACTGCAAAAATGAAATCAGCATAAGCAAAGATGCTATGTCAAAATTGAGAACTTTGCAAAGATCTATCAAAGTTGTCTTCAGGAGCCGAGTTGCTAACAACGACCGAGTTGATAGTTGATGCCGAGCTGTGAAATATCAATAGGAGTCGAGTAAAGTAAAACACAATGAGAGCCGAGTCATGTTGAAACCTTTTAGGTGCCGAGTAGACAGTTGGCAACGTACTAAGCATTTATTACTCTGTTTTGAAGGGTACATAAATCCAATTTTTGATCATTTTCCCACCATTCAAACGAGAAGCAAAGCCGAGAAGAGCAGAGAAGATCAAGATCAGCTCAGAAGCCATTTGTGAAGATTTCAACAGCGATTCAGGACAAGTTTCATTGATTTAAGGTATTTTACTTAAGTGTCGAGCTACGTAGGACTTATAAACTTGTTTAAATCATAAACCCTAATTTGGCAAACAATGGCATCTGGGTCAAGAACCACTAAGGGTATAGAGAGTCATGAAGTACAGTTGGTCAGCAACAAAGTTAAACAACCCAAATTTAAGCCCATTCTAGAAGTAGCATACAAGAATGATCCTGTAGGTGCATTATCAGTCATTCCGGATAAAGTTGTTATGGTCCAAGATGTTCGCAGATGTTATAACTGCAAAATTGGTGCCATAGGAGATTTAGAAATCTATAATGTATATGATAAACTATGTGAAAACAAAGTACTAAAAAATGAGTTTTCAATAATAGAAAGAAAAGGATTAACCAAAACCCTAGCATTTCTGATTGTTTTCAAAACTGAATGGGTACAGATATTTCTGAGCCGAATACATGATGGAGCTTTTTGGTTAGAGTTAGGAATAGTAAAATTCACCAAGAAAACTATTCATAGGGTTACTGGTATTCCAACCCTAGATCGGCCAAAGACACTGCAAAGTGACAAAAGGGAAGTAATAGAGAAAAATACAGGTGCCAAATGGAACAATAGAGGAATGACTATCGACACAATCATAGATCCCCTACTAGATTTTGTTGAGAGAGTCATTTCACATAAATTCTATCAATCAAGTAGGTTAAATAGTGTACCTTGTATAGTAGTTGATGTTGCATACAAGATAATCAAAAGGGATCACACTTATGATTTAGCAGAGCTCATGTTTCAACAGATTAATGAAAATCTGGGAGCTATAAGGAAGAGCAAGGGAGCTCAATGCAAATTTGGATCAGTTTTGATGTGCATGTTTTTCTATTTGATGAAAGAATTTCCTTCTATGGGTAAGGTAAGATGGAATCTAGACAAAACAATTGTTGAACAAATCAATGGATACATTGAACAGATGGGTGAAAATTTTGATGCCCAAATGACTAGTTACTTTGAGGACTTCAAAAAGTCCATGAAACAAAGAATGAGAATTCTAGTCTCATTGACTAAGAAATATGAAAAAGACATTTTTTTTCTTGTAGATATAGATTATACCTACATACAAGCAGTTATACCTAGAGTAAGATGGCTTAGGCCACTAGGTTATGAAATTGATATTGATCAAGCTTCTGCAGTAATAACAGTCCTACTTGCAGAAGAAGCTGATAAAAATGCAAAAAATTTTGGAACCTATGATGTTGTTAAATCAAAGGTGATAACAGATTTGAAGACTACTTCAGTAGTAAAGAAGAAAGAGAAAATGGTGAGACAAATCAAGAGAAAATTTGGCGTGGAAGAAGAAGGAACAACAGAAGAAGAGGGAGAAGACATTGAAGAAGGAGATAAACTTCAAGGTCTAACTCAAGGGTTAGGAGAAGATAAAGAGGAGAGTGCTGAGGTAGAAGAAGCCAAGGAAGCACCAGTTAAGAGAAAGACCACAACTCCTTCTGCTCCTAAATCCAAGGGGAAGAAAGTAGCTGCTCCTACACCAAAGAGACCTACCAAAAGGGCTGCAGCACAAAAAGCCCAAGAGGAGGCAAAAGGGAAGAAGAAAGACTCAAAGAAAACTGCTGCTGAGTCAAAGAAAAGGAAATTTATTCTCCAGCCTGAAACAGATGAGGAGAAAACAGAGTCAGAGGACAATAGTCAATTTGAAGTGGTAAGACACAAACCCCTGACTGCTGTTGATAAATTATGTTCAAAAATTAGGAATGATGATTTAAAAGGTTTAAAGAACCTGAATTTTTCTAAGCTCACCAAAGAAGAGGAAAATAAATTAGAGGAATCTATGTATGCTATGATGGCTGAATATAAGCACACACCTCTAGAATGAGATGAATCTATGCCAAAAGAATTGTATAAAATTGTAGAGGATAAATGGCATTTTTCTTTACAAATGGAAAAAGAGATAAGGGAGTCAAAATTAGCCAGATTGTTGCCTAATTTGACTAAAGATCAAATAACAAATGTAGTAAAAAGGCATAATAACATATTCACTCCCAAGTATAGAGCATTCAGCATATTGTAGAATAAAATTGAAGAGGTAGTTACTAAATCCACAAGATTGTGGAAAATAGTTTACAAGAAAATAGAAGATGTATATAATGAAGAATATAAGGCAGAGGCAAGTGCCAAGACAAAGGAAAAGAAGGTGTCAAGAACCAAAGAAAAAGAGAAGGAACTAGTGGAGAAGAAGAGTAAAGAAGAAAAGGGAGAAGAGGCACATACTAAGGAGAAGGAGGAAGAGAAAGATACAGCTGAGCCACAAGATCAAAGTATGCAAGACATACAGGTATCTCCTCCTAGTCCTCCTCATGCCACCATCACACCTGCAGATATCATAAAAATAAAATATGCTACAAACACTTCAAAACCAAACATCAATCCATTAACTACAAAGGATTTAGAAATCCTTAACCAATCATCACTAGTAGCAAAATTAAGTTCAAATCCTGTATTGGTCAGTGTTGATGAATTACAGAATCTAGAAGTTAAAACAGAGATAGTCAAGGTAAAAGCACAAGTGCCACCTTTGACCATACAAACTACTGGTATTCTATTTCTTCCACCACCACCTCCACCAAGTATAGTCACTTATACACCTCAAATGTCGAGTACAGCAGTAGGGGAAATAAAACAAACATCTGAACAACCAACAAGTTCAACCCCACGTAGCAATCAAAAAAGGGATATTCAAGCTAAAGAAAAAGATGAAACAAAGAAGAAGGAGGAGACTACAATACAAACACTGGTTGTATTACCAAAATCTGGTACTCCAACATAGACTCTTCAGCAGCTGAGCACAGATGGGTTACAGCTACAAATCAAGACACCAGGCTCGAGCTCATCAAAGGTAGTCAGGAAAATTCACTATGGAGTTCCTGAGCTTGATGAAGAAATAAAGATCCCATATTATGAATCTAGCACTCTTACTAAAGAAAATATTAATGAAATTCAGAGTGCATTGGACAAAAGAAGGAGACAAGAAGCACTAAGAAAAGAATACAAGCATAAGCTTACCTTGAATGAAATTAAAGATATATTCACAAAAGCTTTTTGCTTACAGTCTCCAGATGAGTCAAGACCAATTATAGAGCAACTATCAGATATAGTTGACCAGGTGACCAATGAAGACCAGGAAACAAATGCCAGATTGCTTGAATGGTTAGAAAGGAAGTTCCAAGGTAAGGTGAATAGTAAAATATTCGGTGATATAGCACTGTCGCAAGAAGAACTAGAAAAGAAAGTTATACTAGTTAAAATTGTACTAGGAAACATCTTTTCCTTGTACAAAAAGTTGTGTGATTTTTCCACATTCACACAGGACACTAGCCAGAAAATACTAAGCTTGGAAAACAATCTGAAAATTTCTAGCATGCAACTCCCCACAAATCCATCTCAGAGTGAGAAGCATTTTGTCCGATTGCTTCACACACAAAGAGAGTTAGCTGTCTTAGTAGTAGAGGAGGCAACCACAAAAGCTAAATTGATGAAAATTCAATCATCAATAACTACTCATTTGGAACTACTTCACAAGGAGTAGATAAATGTAGAGATAGTCCTCAGGAAAGACCCCAATCTTTCTTCATCTAATGGACTTGTACACCTAGTAGCAGAGATTTCCATCCAGCATAAGACATTGGATGTCGCATTAGCAAATTGGGATGCAGCTCTGAAGGTACTCCTTGAAGTAAATGGCACATTTTTGGCTAAGTATGGCATTTCATTATAAGACCCTTGACATAAGTGTCAAAAATGGGGAGAATAAGTAATAAGAGAGTAATAAGAAGTGATTAAGTATGGGGGAGTTAAGTACAAAAATGAAATGATAAGTATGATAAAAGGGGGAGATAGCAAATTTTGAGATAGCAAAGTTTAAATGTAGAATAAATTAATGAGTCACAAGGACCTTACTTAAGTTTTTTTGCCACTCATGTCAAAGGGGGAGATTGTTAGCTTAAAGAATAAATTTGACAATTGAGTGTCAATACACTTAACCAAGATCAAGAGTAAGTGCCGAGTAAGATGAAGTGCTAAGCTATATCAAGTAAGTGTCGAGTGTAATAGGTGTTGAGTGTAACAGGTACTGAGTGTAACAGGTGTTGAGTGTTAACAAGTGCCGAGTGTAACGAGTGTCGAGTGTAACAAGTGCCGAGTGTTAACAAGTGCCGAGTGTAACAAGTGCCGAGTGTTAGCAGGTGCTGAGTGATACAATTTTGTTTAGGTGCTAAGCTATCTAGGAAATAACATGTGCCAAGTATCAGCAATACTTCGGGAGCCGAGTAACTCAATAGATCAGCATAAAAGTTTGAAATTGCACAAACTATGATGCAAATAGTTTTTGCAGCCGACATAAGGTAAACTTCAAGGGATTTAATGATAAAATCGAATCTTTTATTTTTTCCATGCAATTCACATGCAGCCAATAAGAAAAATGATAAAGGAATGCAACCAATTAGTAAAGGATAAGTATTGAGAAAAAAATGAGATTCAATATAGATCGTAGATCCAAAACAAACCCTAAGTCTTTGACGTCTTTATAAGGAAGACACAATTTTATTGTAAATATATATGAGAGGAAATACAAGGGTGTATAAGGAAATCAGTTTTCAGAAGCAAAGGTTATCAGATCACAAAGGATCAAGATCAGAGAAGGCGAAAAAGGAGCCTGCATTTAGGAATCAAGGATTGTAATCTATCAGGTTTATTGTATCTAATACTCTCCAGCAATTGTATTAGAATGAAAATCCTATGGTGATAGGTTAGCTTTATAGCTATTTTGTAGAACCTTTTGATTAGGTGATTAAAATCCTTTAACAGGGTGACACTCCATGTTAAGTGTTTGAAAATCCTCTAACCAGGTCACTATTAATACAGTGTAAAGCCTTTAACAGGGTAGGCCTTTAACAGGGCAAACCATCAGAAGTGGTTGAACAATATTGCTGCAATAAATTTTGTGGGTATCATCCCCAACCCAATTTTACCTTCTTATTCCTGGAGGGTTTCTAGGTTACCAAATTCTAGTGATGCATGTGTTTTGTTACATGTTTATTTGATGTATTTACATGCATGTAATTTACTTTCAGTTAAAAGTTTTATTGACTAAAGTGTGATACTTATGATTCGCCTTCCCCCCCCCCCCCCCCCCCCTCTCATAAGTACTCTTTCCATATTTGAATATTGCAACAATTATCTCATACCTTGCATATAGAGTTTAGGAGCACAAAAGCAATTTGAGCAAAAAGAGATCCTGAGGAGATTTAAGAGAAAATTTGGAATAAAATCTTGATCGAGTGAAGATCTAAGTGGTGCCAAGTTATCCAAAAAGAAGAAACAAGGTTCAAACCCTATCAAAGAAATATGGCCCCTTCACCATCCATAGGAAAGAGCCAAGGAGTAGAGGTTGGCAAAATTCAATAGCTAAGGAATGACACCTATCCTCCACCTAAATTTCATGCTATGTTTGAGATTGTGATGAAAGGTGACTCAATGGGTGTGTTATCCTTGATACCACCCAAGGTAGCCATGATACATGATGTGAAAAGTTGCTACATGTGTAAGATTGGAGAACTTGGTGACTACGAGATTCAAGAGGCTTATGAGAAACTATGTGAAAAAGGAGTTTTGAAGGAGGAAATAAAAATTGTCGAGAGAAAAGGGTTAATTCATTCCCTAGAGTTTCCAAGGAATTTAAAGATTGAATAGATCAAGGCTATACTAAGTAAGATCCACGATATGAAGTTATGGCTATATGATGGACCAATCGACATAGCCAAGAAAATGATTCATAAGGTTACAGGTTATCCCACTTCAGATAAAAAGAAAACTACACGATATCTAAGTCATGAAGAAATTGATGCTAATATAGGAGTTGAGTGGAATAGAAGAGGGTTATCTATCTCAAATATTTCTAATCCATTGATTGAATTTGTAGTGAGAGTAATTGCTCACAAATTCTATCAATCAAGGAGATTGAACAGCGTGTTGTGTATGGAAGTAGATCAGGCATGTAAGATAGTCATGAAAGATCATGAATATGATCTTGCAGAGTTGCAGAAACTTCAATTGGGAGAAAATATGATATACATCAGGAAGGTGAAGAACTCTATGTGTAGGTTTGGATTTCTTGTTATGTGTATTTTCTTTTACATTCAAAAGTATTTCCTTGGTATTGGAAATATTGTTTGGGAACAAGGAAAATCAGTGACAAGGAAAATCAATGAAGACATAACTCAACTAGGAGAGAATTTTGAAAATGTCATGGATACATATTTTGAAGAATTCAAACAAAGAATGAAGATAAGGATGAGAATACCAAAAGAGTTAGTAATGAAACATTACAATGATGTATGCTTTTTAGTGGACATAGATAATACATTTGTTTAGGTAGTAAAGCCGAGCAAGGCACGGATAACAATATTTGACTATGAAATTGTAAATACAAATATTGTTGCATTATTAAAGGAAGATATTGATACTAAAGTAGAATCCTTTGGGAAATATGAAGAATCTAAGGCAAGAACACTAAAGATATCAAAATAGTTTCTAAGGATAAGAAAAGAAAGAAAATGATAGAATACCTAGAGGCAAAGCTAGGCACTCAAAGCAAGAGCAAGGAACCTCTGCAAATTACATAAGGTCATGGAGAAGATGAAGAAAAAGATAGTGGTGATGAGGAAGAAGAAGAAGATGATGAAGGATTCAAGAGTAAAGGTGTAGTTTTTGTTACACTACCCAACAAGTAGGCTAAAGGAACTACAAAGAAGCCAGTGGAAACACCCCTCTCTCCTCCACCACCAACCAAACCAAGGACTAGGGTAGCAACAAAAAGCATCAAGAAATTTATAAAGCAAGGAGTAGTGGAGACTATTGAGTCAAGTAGATCAAGAAAAAAGTGGGAAATGTCTCAAGCCCTTTCTAGAAAAACAAAGAGAAGAAGATTGATTAAGGGACCAAGCACAAGAAGAACAAAAACTATCGATGAGTTATGTATTAGTCCATATGAGGCTCTATTGGTTTATCTGGTTTGGATATGTGATATATGATATACTAAATGATGAGGACAAATCAAAAATTGAAGAAGCCATTGTGGAAATGATGGCAAGTCAAAAGTTGGCTTCTTTTGAATTGGAGAACAAAATTCTAATATATTTGTATAGAAGACTTGACAGAAGGTGGCAATGATCAAATGAACAAGAGAAAGATGTAAGAATTGGTGCATTAGCCAAAGTTACGTGTGATTTGTCACAAGAAGAAAAATAAACATTTTTGGATAAATATAGGAACCAATTTGTTCCTAAGTTCATAATTTTTATGATTTCTCAAAATAAGATTGAAGATGTAATTCAACAAAATGAGTTAATTTGGAAAAGTATTTTTGGTCTCACAACTAAAGAAGTGACACAAGAGAAAGACATTGGGATACTAACTATCTAGACTGATCAAAGTGATCAAATTGGTTTAGGTGCACCAAGTCTACAAGGAAAAATATCACATATTCATGCTGACACCCCTAACACTCTAGTTATTAAAAAAGATAATCCCTCATATGCAAATAAGGAGGAACGAGAGGTAGAGAAAGCAAACAAAGACACAAGTGTAGACATTTCTACCAAAGGTCAAGAAGGACCGAAAGTTTCAGGACCTCAAATTGAAGAGAATAAGAATGCGTCGAGTGCAACCATTGTTGTCTCTAACATTGATATACAAGCAAGACTAAGTGGTGATACTCCCTCACCCTCTCCTAAAGCAGTGTCGAGTAGCAACACTTCATCCCTTAGTAAAAGGAAAGAAATAAAATACTTCTCTCTAGATATTCAAGTTAGTCTAGAAAAAGTTATTAAGATGCCTTGAAATGGGATTTGGCAAATCTCACTCTTGAACAAACGATTTTGTTGCAATAGATTTTGGCTAAAAGGAAGAAAAAAAGAGCTAAGAAGAGAACATCAACAATGACAAGTATTACATGATGTAAAGGAATTTTTTGTAGAAGTATCTGATATACATAATTTTGACGGGCAAGTCCCAATCATTTCCCAATTTTTAACTATTGTTGAACAAATAAATGTTGGAGATATAGAAACAAATGAAAAATTGATGGAGTGGTCAACCAATAAATTTGAGAATAAGGTTGTGGACAAAGTTTCAACAACCATTTCCAAGAAAAAAATTCCAATTGTAGGAACATGTACAGTATACCATGGAACTTATATAGAAATCCCAACATTTGTACAATATTTTGTGTGAGGTGCCAATATTTACTAGTGATCTTCAGAAAAACATCCAACAGGTTTAGGCTAATATGCAAAGAACAAGTAGCATCATTTCAAAGTTAGTTGAATCATGCTCAAGTCACTATAATAAATTATTGAATACTCAAGGAAAATTAGCTGAGCTTCGGATAGCTAATATCATATTGATTTCCATCCAATCCATGTTGATACCTCATTTGGAGGTTATACAACACAAGATCTTATTAATGAAGATCATAATCTTTCAATTGCTGATAGTTTGATTGATTTGGTAGCTAGATTGTGGTTGAAGAATTGCATTTTGGAATCCACAAGAATCACTTGGGATCATGCACTTTCTATGATCAATCGAGTTCACAAACCTTTTATTGAAAAATAAGGTTTGATTCCACCCATTCAACCCCAACAAAAGACATAAGTGACAAAACCAAGGAGGCAAGAAAGATGAAAAGATGAAAAGAGGGAATGTAATGATGATTGCATATTTCAAATGGAATAATGATCAAAAGAGTCAAATTAAACATTTCAACATTCAAAGATTAGAGTTTAGTGTTAGATTGTGGTGACTGATCAGGAAAGTACTGCACATACTTCATAATTAGTGGGGTTTGGGGCATCGCCTCAAAATTTTATTTTATTTTGCTACTATTCGCCATTCATAGATTCGCCACTAAAGTTATGGCTAATAATGGCCAACATGTTATAACCCTAAAGTGGTTTAATACTTATATAAAAGGGCTTAGGGTTGGGTATTTTCATTATGTTGTGATGCCAAATTGCTTCTTGAGGCGGTATTGAGCTATAAGGGATTATGGATTGTAATCAAGTTGTAATCACTGGATTGTAATAATATTGGACTGGCTGTTTGGTGGACATAGCCCAGGGATTGGGTGAACCATGTTAAATCTTGGTGCCTTATGTTCATTTATGTGTGATCTATCATTTTCTATTATTGGTTATATTTGCATGTAGTTTTTATTTCTGTCTGTGGTTTATCCTAAAGAGTGGTATCAGAGCCAGGTTGTCTTTCAGTTATCCTCTATAGGAAAGTCTCACGGTTAAATGGGAGTCTCACGATTGAGTGGGAGTGATGGCAGATGAGGGTAAGTTGAGGGTTGACAGGTTTAATGGGTAGAACTTCTAGTTATGGAAGATGCAAATGGAAGACTATCTATATCAGAAGGATTTATAAAAACCATTGGAAGGCAAAGCCAAGAATCAAGGAATTATGTCAGAGGTTGAATGGGATCTTTTCGATAGAAAGGCACTCAAAAGAATTCGGTTATGCTTGGTACCATTGGTGGCATTTAATATTATAAAAGCAAAGACGACAGAAGATTTGATGAAAACCCTAGTGACACTGTATGAAAAGCCCTCCACTTCAAATAAGGTATTTCTCATGAAGCATTTATTTAATATGAAAATGGTAGAAGGTGGATCTATTGTAGATCATTTAAATGAGTTTAATACTATTACTAGTCCTTTATCTTCTATGGGTATCAATTTTGATGAAGAAATTAGGGCTCTCTTGATTTTGTGTTCTTTGCCTGAAAGTTGGAATGGCTTGGTAATGGCGATGAGTAATTCTGTTCCTGGATCTAGTACCCTAAAATATGATGATGTGATCGGTGTTGTTTTGAGTGAGGAAACTCATAGGAGATCCTCAGGTGGACCTACATCAGGAAGTTCTTTGAATGCACAAAGCAGGGACAGAACGACTGAGAAAGGAAGTAACTCTAGAAATCGTGGGAAATCAAGAGGAAAGTCAAAGGGGAGGAGGTCTCAATCGAGAGGACCAAATGATTGCTGGTACTGTGGGAAACCAGGGCACAAAAAGAAAGATTGCTGGAATCAAAAGAAAAATGAATGAGATAAATCAGATGGAGACAAGGAGGCAAATGTGGTAAGTAACAAATCTAAAGAGGATGCTTTGCTTCTATCTTTAGAAAGTGTTCATGATTCATGGGTTTTAGATTCTGGTGCTTCATTTCATGCTACACCTCATAGAGGTTATTTCATTGATTATGTCCAAGGGGATTTTGGGCTTTTTTATTTAGGGGATAATGAACCCTGTCAAATCGTTGGAAAGGAAAAAATTAAGATTAAGTTGCAGAATGGGAATCATTGGCTACTACATGAGGTAAGACATGTTCCAAGGTTGAGTAGGAATTTAATTTCAGTAGGGCAACTCAGTGATGAGGGTTGTGTAGTTACTTTTAATGATAAAAATTGGAAGGTTTCAAAAGGTTCCCTTGTAGTAGCAAAAGGTGTGAAAGTAGGCACCCTATATCTTTGTACAGGTCATATTGTTCTTTCTACTTTGATTGTTTCAGAGAAAAATGAATGTTCAGGAACAATTGATGCAGTTGAGCAGGGAGAACAAATAGTTGTTGTAGATTTTGATATAGCACTATGGCACAACAGACTTGGGCACATGAGTGAGAAATGTATGAAATTACTTCGTTCAAAGAAAGTGTTACCAGGTCTGAAATGTATTAATATGGATTTCTATGAAAGTTGTGTGTATGGAAAACAAAAGAGAGTGAGTTTTGTAAAGACTGGGAAGGAAAACAAAAAGGAAAAATTAGAGCTTGTGCATACAGATGTATGGGGACCAGCTCAGGTATCTTCCCTTGGTGGCTCTCATTATTATGTTACATTTATTGATGACGCAACTAGAAAAGTATGGGTTTATTTCCTTAGATAGAAATATGATGTATTTTAAACTTTTAAGAAATGGAAATGCTTGGTTGAAAATGAGACTGTTAAGAAATTAAAATGTCTTAGATCTGATAATGGTGGTGAGTATTACAGTCATGAATTTGAAGATTATTGCTCCAATAATGGTATTCATAGACAAAAAACTATTCCAAGGACTCCACAGGAAAATGGAGTGGCTGAACACATGAACAGGACTATAATGGAGCGCGCAAGGAGCATGAGGTTGCATGCTGGATTGCCCTTACAAATGTGGGCAGAGGCTATCAATACTGCAGTATATTTGATTAATAGAGGTCCCTCTACTCCTTTGGGCTATGATATTCCAGAGGAGGCATGGACTAGTAAGAAGGTGAGTTATTCTTTTCTCAAGACCTTCGGTTGTGAAGCTTTTGCTCATATAGACTCTGAAAATAGAACCAAGCTAGAAGCTAAATCAAAAAAATGTGTCTTTGTTGGATATGACATTAATGAATTTGGTTATAGGCTTTGGGATTTTGAAAATCATAAAATTGTTAGAAGTCAAGATGTCATATTTAATGAGAAAGTGTTGTACAAAGATCTATTGCAACAACATGAGAAGAAAGAAGATGATTATGTAGTGCTGGATGATACTCCAAAAGCTAATGTTCCATCCATTCCTTGTGATGTGCAACAACTACAACAACAAAAACCACACACACTAGTGAATATTAGACGATCAATGAGGAAAATTAGACCTCCACAAAGATTTTCTCCCTCTTTGTATTCTATTTTACTTACTAATGTTGGTGAACCTAAAAGTTTTGATGAAGCTGTGTAAGTGGATACTAAGATTCAGTGGGAGTCTGCAATGAAAGATGAAATGGACTCTTTGCTAAAGAATAAGACATGGGATCTATGCAAGTTGCTTACAGGTAAAAAGGATTTACAGAATAAGTGGGTTTACAGGTTGAAAGAAGAGGAAGGAGGTAAGAAAAGATTTAAGGCTAGGTTAGTTGTAAAAGGATTTGCACAGAAAAAGGGAATTGATTTTGATGAGATATTTTCTCCTATTGTTAAAATGACTTCTATCCATACTATTTTAAGTCTTGTGGCTACTGAAGATTTGCATTTAGAGTAGTTGGATGTTAAAACAACCTTTCTTCATGGTGATTTGGATGAAGAAATATATATGGCTCAGCCATGGGGATTTGAGGTCAATGGTAAGGAGAACTTAGTGTGCAAATTGAAGAAAAGTTTATATGGCTTGAAGCAAGCACCTCGGCAATGGTATCTAAAATTTGACAGGTTTATGCATAAGCATGGCTATAACATGTGTCATTCATATTATTGTGTTTATTTTAAGAGGTTGGATGATGATAGCTACATTATTTTATGTTTATACGTTGATGATATGCTTGTAGCTGGGTCTAATATGGATCATATTAAGGGGCTAAAATGCCAGTTAGGCCATGCATTTGCTATGAAGGATTTGGTGGCAGCAAAAAAAATCCTTAGTATGAAGATTTGCAGAGATAGGAAGAACAAAACAGTGACGCTATCTCAAGTTGATTATGTTGAGAAGGTGTTGCAACATTTCTCTATGGAGAATGCTAAAGCTGTCAGCACACCTTTACCTGGTCATTTGAAGTTGACTAAGGAGATGTGTCCTAAGACACAAGAAGAGGAGGATAAGATGTCCAAGGTTCCCTATGCTTTAGCTGTAGGAAGCTTGATGTATGCTATGGTATGCACTAGGCCAGATATTGCACATGTACTGGGAGTCGTTAGTAGGTATATGAGTCATCCAGGATTTGAGCATTGGAATGCTGTCAAGTGGATTCTTAGATATTTGAGAGGAACATCCAATAAGTTTTTACACTTTGGGGGCTCTACTACTGATTTACAAGGCTATGTTGACTCAAATTTGGTAGGGGATATTGATACCAGGTGGAGTACTACAGGCTATGTCTTTACTATTGGTGGGACAATTGTGAGCTAGGTTTCTAGGTTACAAAAGATTAATGCTCTATCCACTGCAGAGGTAGAGTATGTTGTTTCTACATAGGCTGCCAAGGAGATGATATGGCTTCAGTTCTTCATGGAAGAATTGGGACATGCTCAGAAGGATAATTATTTGTTCATAGATAGTTAGAGTGCCATTCATCTTGCAAAGAATTCAGCTCTACATTCTAAGACCAAACCCATACAGTTGCGGTACCATTTCATTCGGTCAATTTTGGAGGATGGATAGTTAAAGCTGGAGAAGATGCATACAAATGATAATCCAGAAGATATGTTGACAAAGGTTGTAACAAGGGAGAAGCTAAACTTCTCTTTAGCTTCGGTTGGTCTTTTAGACTAAACATGAATAAAAGAATAGCAGAGTCCAGGTTGGTTTGATCCAGTGGGAGCCCCATGTGGTAGTAGTATTGCTATAGGATCAGTCTCCAAGTGGGAGATTCTTGTTTAGTGTGGAGCCTGATCAGTCCCCAAGTGGGAGATTGTTAGATTGTGGTGATTGATCAGGAAAGTATTGTACATACTTCATAATTAGTGGGGTTTGAGTTATCGCCTCAAAATTTTTTTTTTGCTATTATTTGCCATTCATAGATTCGCCACTAAAGTTATGGCTAATTATGGCTGACATGTTATAACCCTAAAGTGGTTTAATATTTGTATAAAAGGGTTTAGGGTTGGGTATTTTCATTATGTTGTGATGCAAAATTGCTTCTTGAGGTGGTATTGAGCTGTAAGGGATTACAGATTGTAATCAGGTTGTAATCACTGGATTGTAATAATATTGGACTTGCTATTTAGTGGACATAGCCTAGGGATTGGGTGAACCATGTTAAATCTTGGTGCCTTGTGTTCATTTCTGTGTGATCTATTATTTTTTGTGATTAGTTATATTTGCATGTAGTTTTTATTTATGTCTGTGGTTTATCCTAACATTCAGAAGGGTATGCCACTGAAATAATCAAACTATTTAGAGTCATATGTATATATTATTCATTTTTGGTTTATTTCGCATAAGATTTGTAGTTCTATATGAACTAAGTCATAGGATTAGGGGGAGTACTCTTATTATAATTGTAATGATAGAATTATGAAAACATGATTTTTGCACTAATGTGAAAGGGGGAGATTGTTGATATCTCTAACTATTATTTTCTATCAGTGTCAAACACTTAGTCATATACTAGGCAAAGTCAAATGGCCATCACTATGACCAAGCTATTCTATATAGGCCGAGTCATGTAAAGACATGTGTATAAAACATGTAAATGCCAAAGCTCTATAGAAGATGACCAAGTCTTTGGTCGCCAAGTATTTTCAAAGTAAGTTGAATCTAATGTTGACCGAGTAGTTTGAGCATATTGATACTGAGTTACATAGAAGGTTTCAAGCATAGTAAAGACTGAGTGTTAGCAGCACATACACTAAATGCTGAGTATCAGAGATAGTAAGTTCCGAGTAAGGTAGAATTTCCATTTAAGTCAGGAATGATACAAAATTTGATGTAAACCATTTTAGGATGACATGGACAAGACATTTAATACTTGTAGAGATTTTTACAAAGTTTATTACATGTTTTATGATGTAGATCACAGATCCCTATTAACTATGATGAACAAATCAGACGAAGAGGCAAAATGAGGAAGCATTTAAAAAGTTCTTTACAAAAAATTTAATTGAGAAGATCTAAACCTCATCTATGCATATGGTATGGTGATGTGAAGGAGTGAACAAGTTATTTGTGTGATCATAAAGAAAGGTCAAGTGTAATAGTGAGAGCATTGTAGAAGAGGCAAAGAGGTTAGTTATTGTAAAGTAAGAGAAGAGACCTAGTCAAAGAAGTGATTCATAATAAAGTTTTATCACATAAGAGATCAGATTAGACTAAAGAGAGGAGGTCCAACATAATCTTATTAGTAAAAACCAATGATCAAGTACTAAATCAATTTTAATAGATTGAGTCAGGAATAATATCTTAATAGAGTGGTCTTAATAGATCTTTGTAAATCTCTTAACCGAGTCCTTACTTTGTTGTAAGTGTAAAATCCTTTCATAGGGTGAGACCTAACAGTCTCAAATGCCTTTAATAAGTAAGAACTCTCATAGGGTAGATCACCAAATATGGTCAAACATTGTAACCCTGACAAGTTAACTTTATACTCTAGTAGTGAAGATTAGTGGGTGAACTATCCCCACCCCAATTTTACCTTTAGCTTGGAGGGTTTTTAGGTAACCAAATGTTTGTGTTATGTGATTACATTTCATGCATGTGATAGATTAGATCTACATGCATTAGTTTGATTTTATAAGTTATGCATGTACAAGACATTAGATGTGAAATGTTAAATATGGTGAATACAATATAGTATTGTGAGAAGTAAAAAGTGTTATAGATCCCGATTCACCTCCCCTCTCAGTATCTTGGTTTCAAATTAAGGCTTCTAACATCTTTATGATAATACATCATTTATTTTGATCTAGAATTGGATTATGGTCTATATTTATAAAAGATAGAGGTTATTGGACTCATTATTGGTGTGTGTTTATGTGTGGGATATCTATCTTTTTCCCTAAGTAGAGATATGCTCATATAATTGTAAATGATTATTAAAGTGCTTCAATTTAAATTATATATCATATGATTATATCATGTTATATTGTACTACACTATTATGGATTATTTCCTACTAGCGCTAGTAAAAAGTGGGTACAAAGTTGTAGTCACTTGCTTATGATATCTATAGGATGTCACATTCTTCTTCAATGTGACTACATGTTTGTTTTTGCTTTGACTATTTGTATATTGAACATCTACAACTTGTATCTGGCATGGGGACACTGAGGCACTTGTACTATACTTGTGGAACCTTTGGTACATGCACTAGGCTCTGTGGTAGTTATATTGAGGAAACTAGTGTTTGTGCTAGTGCCTGAGCTACTCTTTGGTTCACTTGTCACCCCTTTCTAGATGACCCTAAACTAATGGACCCCAAATTTCTCCTCCATATCTCTTATTTCCACCTTCATCACCTCTAGCTCTATATCCTTCACCTCATACCTTCTCAACTGGTGGTGTAGGTCTTGGTACTATAAGTCAAATAGTTCAATGAGAGGCCCACCACTGTACATATGCTAAATCTCCAAAGCCATCATGCCCTCTTACTCATACAAATGGAGAAATCACTAACCAAGATAGTTAGATAATACAAATCATGACCCCCACTCCCATTGCACATGGACTTTTTGGGACACCACCAAATATGGAAACCTTTCAGAAACAATGTCGTGTATCTATCCAAACTACCTCTAGACCCTAGAGGGCATTTAGTGAAGGAAATGAATAATGTATTGAAGTAGGAGGAACACTCATCGAAAGTGTGAGGTTAGTAAGACCAATACTTAGAGGATTAGAGACTTGTGTAGAAATTATTATAAGAGGTGTCATATAAGTGAGAATTCTAGGAATAGAGGTTAAAATAGGAATGGAAGGTTCAATGATTATGGAAGGAGGAATGTGCCCTAACTCTTGAGAATATTTTGTTAAACACTTAACATGAGTACTAGTAAGATGAGATACACCATGAAAAATAGAATAGTTTTCTAGCATGAGATCATAGTGTAGTAGTTGTTGGGATTGTAATAGGGAGGTTCAATTTTTGAACCACATAAAGTGTAATCAAGTCAGACAATTTATATTGGGCACAAGAGTTGGAAAGAATTGTTGTTCAACATAATTCTTGGTTCAAATCTCACAACAATTGCACTCAACATATGCTTGGGATGGGAGTCAGAAGTAGTTTTCTTTTAGCACAACAATCATGAGAATCCAAAGGAATCATTGACCAAGGTGTACACTATGCCATGCAGATGAAGAGGAAGATAATGGTGTTCACATTAATCCAACTTTCAAACCCTCACTGGGCTTGGAGTACTTGTAGACCTTGAGCCAGACCTATTGTAGCACTAAATTCTTACAAATTTTAGAGTCCCATATTCTAATCTAAGAAGAAAATTTTCTCCATTCAATCATATGCAAGCATATTCTTACAGGTTTAACTCTCATATATCAAGTGATCAAACTCAAGTTATGTAGCTATTCAAAAATACTCAATCGCTCTAGGTCCTTTCTTTGGATTTGAAATTCTATACATTCTATCATTTATATATGACTCATATATGTTAAAATTAAAATTAAAATTTATTTGATACTACATTGTCTACATTCTCAAACATAACATTATTAATGTGCTTATAAGGTAATATCTTCCTTCCATGAAGTTATCACATCAAAAGCATTCATAAAATCCTCACATTAGGGCATCACACTCTCCTAATATAAGTATAATATTATCCCCTTGTCTATTTTCAAATAAAATTTTAAGATGTGGGCGTATCATTCCTTATAAGAGAAAGAATTTTATGATTTATTTGAAAATGTATTTTTCTTTAAAGTTTAAATTTTCAAATAAATCTAGAGCTATATTAAAGGCTAATGATATTGTTAAAGCACATTCCCTTATATTATTTGACTTTTAAACACATTTGTAAATCTAAGTTAATAACTTTAAGCATTCCTTTTAAATAAATGTGTGTAAGATGAACAATGAGTGTTCATCTAAATTTAGAATAATGAAAGGGATATAAGATCTACCTCTAAATCCAAATTCCAAAAGGAGAGATCCAAATTGATTAACCAAAAAGGCTAATGCACAAAAGAATCAATCTATGGAGAATATGAATAGAGAAGAAAACCTTATATCTTGTTATAAAAGTATGTATTGAATTGAACACTAATACTAACTATAAAGTAGAGTGAATATGGAAAATGTTATTTTCTAATGTCTCTATATAGTTTCAGAAAATTCTACAACTGAATCTGGACTAGAAATGTAGAAACAGAGAAAACCTAGATATCTTTTGTCTTTCTAAAGAAGATCAACCTTGACAAAAAGACGGGATAAGTTCTTACCCCTTTATTTCTATCCTTGACTTGCACTACTTTGATGGAAATTTTGTTCACAAATCCCAAAAGTTCACCGAAAAGGGTACTCAAATTTGCACTAATATTCACTATCCCACACCTACTCCTATAAGAAAATGGGTTTTATTGTGGGATGAGGGGTTTGCCTTGGTCAATCCTGGTTTGGAATTAACCTTTAAAAATAGAATTGAAATTGCAATATAGATAAACAAAGTAAATGGAACTATTCACCTTGCTTATGTTGAAATCCTTGTGGAGGATTCGAATCCTCAAATCCACAAATATGGATACTCGAAAAAAATGTAGAATTGAATGTAGGATGTCTCAAATTAATTACATTAGATATTCAACACCTATCTTGAATGGATCTTGGAACAGAAAGAGGCTTGAATGAATGTGGACATTAGAATCTTCAGCAAGAGGGCTCCAAAGAGATTGAATCCTTCAATAGCTATCAATGGATCTCGTTCATGAATTGAATGCTTGAATGCTTAGATACTTGAATGCTTGAATTCTTTTCTTCTCCTTTCTTGATCAATTTATTTCACTTATGCTCGAATTCAATGGAAGTCAGATGCTTGATCATGGAAAATATATCTCTAGATTCCTCATGAAAAGTGGATGTGAAAATGAAAGAGAAAGGCTTCCTTTTATAATAATCTAGGACAAAAACTTCTAGAGAGGATGAGATAGTAGAATTAAATTCCAATTAAGCATTAAACCCTAGAAATGGACCTAAATTAAATAAAATTTAAGAGTTTACCATTCTGAAATCTACAATAGCTAACCCAAAAGTGGGAAATGAAACTTTATGAAGCCTGATATCCTAAAACCTTTGAAACTTGAAATTTGGACCTAGGGTTAGGGTTGAGGTTGAATTTGACCTAGGTCAGGGTTGAAGTGATCCTTGACCTAGTTCAAAGTCGAGATCAACCTTGACCCCGAAGGTCATCATTGACCCAAAAGGTCAAAGATCTCAAACCTTTAGAAAAGGCTTCTAGAAAAGAGCTGGAAATAGGGGAAAGAGAAGTAGAATAAGGGAAAAAGCCAGATCTAGTCAAATACCCATTCAATGCACTTGACATGACACTAGACCACCTTCTTAGAGGGCTAAACTAGTCTTAAATGGAAGTGCCTCTATTTTTAAACAATACATTTAACCCCCACTTTAACAAGAGTATGGACTCAATGAAAACTCTTGGTAAAGGAGATCGTAATGAAAAGATAATATTATTGAAATTATCAAAGGGACAAAAGAAAATCTCAAGCCTCGAAGGACTCAAGTCTTCATCAATTCTAAGATCACAATAAGAGAGACATCTCTAGAAAAGAGACAAAGTGAGAGAGTGTGATTACCTCACCCAATGAGAACTTATGTCCCATTGTGAACCACACAAGGAAACAATGCAACTGGAAAGATAGAATTGAATAGCCTAGTGAATGTGGCTACTCACTAGTCAACCCATCAAAGATCCACCCTTAGGATTATTCTATTCCATAAGAGTAAAACCAAAAGAAAAAGAGATCTAGCCTTAAGGACACCTTCAACCTTGAGGGATCAATTTTTTTTGAAAATGGAGGGATCAAGAGATCCTATAAGAATAAATATTTATGCTTTAAGGATTAGTCACTAATCCATAAAGGGTGAGAAGTACCTTGAAAAATATATGTATATTGAAAATGTGTGTGTGCAATAAGTGAGCAGAGTGTATGCCCTCACATTAAATTCATTGAGCTAACACTTTAACATGAGCAATAGCTTGAATAGAAACATAAACAACTCCACTGATTATGTTTCCACCACAAGATGCCCTCAGATTAAGACAAATCAAGGGAAATACCACATAAATGTACAAAGAACATAGAAGGGACCTACCTTCCATGCAGTCAGTATGATCAGGGTATGTGTAGGATCATGGTGTGCCAAAAAGTGGTAATCTAAAAAATTTGTAGTTCTGAAATATCTCAAACCATTTCAAAATCTATTCCAAGATTTTTCCCACCCACCCTGATACTGAATGAAAAAAATTAATATCTTTAAAATTTCTACTATATTTTTTAATACCAAACCTATATGGCCAACTTTAAAAACATCCTAAAAATGTGCTTTTGGCCTATTTTTATGTGATTTTTACTTCAAATATGTAGCTGACAACTTTTTTTTCACCAAAATTTGATGAAATGAAAACAGTTTGCTAAAAATGTTCTTATATTTCTATAAATGTAAGGTTTGTTAAATTATGAGTTTAGTAAGTAATTATTACTTATTTTCTAATGGAGTTACGTATAAAGTGTTGACTGACACACTACTTGAAAAACAACTATAACTTTCAAATGGTACAACATTTTTTAAATCCAAAAGATGCATCACATTCTATGTTTCTTCTACTATAAGGGAAAAAAATTAAAAATTGAATTTTATAGAGTTTTGAATTAGTTAAGGTGGTCAGACACGAGAACTTTTTTATTCCAAAAATACTAAAGTCAAAAAATATTTATTTAGAATTAAAATATCCAAAAATATGTGTCACATCTAGGCATGAGTCTACTACTTATATCTAGAATATTATTAAAAAATATTATCATTTGATTTTGATTAAGGTGGTCAGACATACATCTACTTCTTATTTTTGTTCTAAAATTTTTGTAATATTGCATTAAAATTCAAAATTTTGACCAATCAATTTATATTTTTTTGAGATAAGTTCTAGTGTTTTAGAAACTAGATTCAATTTGCTAGAGATTCTTTTCTCTCAACTTTTTGATATAAAGTTAATAACAAGTAGAAAATTGCATGTCAAGTTGACATAACCCTGATTTTCTGATTTTTTATTGCCACTTAAGGTCATAGTTTGGTTGACCATGATCTTGCACATACCCATCATAAATATAATATATATATGATATTAATGCAAATGAATTGACATCATTCCCCAAAGAAAGTAGAACTACAATCACAATGCAGAAAAGAACATAGAAGAGTTACAAAGAAGAATCTTTTTAGACCATGACATGGAGACCAAAAAGAATCAGTGCTAGGTAAGTGTAAGAAATTGGGTCTCACTTTTGGGCAAAGGTTGGAAGTGTTTTTCCTATTTTTGAATTTTTTTTTCAATTGATGTCAAAATTTGAGGCATTTAGATATTGAATATAAAAAAACTTCAAAAATAAAAATTTTAGTGTTCAGAATCTAGTTTCTGAATATGAAATTTCTTTGTGTACCCATATGAAAGATTTTGCTTGGTATGGATCTTTAAAAACCACTTTTTCAAAATTCATGTTTTAGGACCATACCACACTAGTGTATGGAAACGATAATTTGACACAAATAAATAAATTTTCGTAAATCCTTTTAAAGGGAGTTACCTAATACACCTAAGATTGATGACAATATTTTTTCTTAATTATTTATTGAATTTTTATTATTATTAATTATTAATTGGCTATAAAGGTAAATTTTAAAACCTCTCATGTACGAACACCATAATTTGATCAAAATTTCACCTTTTTCAAAAAATATTTTTTTAACCTCAAAAGAATTGTATTTAGATCGATGACATATAAATTAATTTAAGAAAATTTATAAAATAAAAAAGTTATTGAAGTTTTAATGAACTTCACTATTTTATATTTAAGTACCACCTTTCATTAATTAAAAATGCAAAAATAGTAAATAAAATCATAGCACTATAAAATTTATATTTCTAAAAATAGGATAGTGGGAGCTCTAATGGGTTTTTGTTTCATAAAAAAATTTCACTAGTACATTTGGGTTCAATTTTTGACCTTTATTGGTCAAATTTTCGACCCAAATTTTGACCAAATTTCAACCAAATTCAACCAACCCATTGGTCAATATTTTTTTGGTCTCTTGACCAACTCATTGGTTGGTCAAAATTTTGACCAATCGATTGGTTGAAAACCCACCAAAGCCATTGTCTAAGTTCATACAGGAATTGGTAAAAATTTCAACCAATGAAGGTCAAAATTTCGACCAACAAAGGTAGAAAAAAATTTGCGCATTGGTGGAAATTTTGACCAACAAAGGTAGAAAAAATTTTAGGCATTGGTGGAAATTTCAACCAATGAAGGTGGAAATTTTGACCAACAAAGGTAGAAAAAAATTTAGGCGTTGGTAGAATTTTCAACCAGCAAAGGTAGAAAAAAAGTTAGGCGTTGGTGGAAATTTCGACCAATGAAGGTGGAAATTTTGACCAACAAAGGTAGAAAAAAATTTAGGCATTGGTGGAAATTTCCACCAACAAAGGTAGAAAAAAATTTAGCCATTGGTGGAAATTTCCACCAACAAAGGTAGAAAAAACCCAAGCGTTGGTGGAAATTTTGACCAATGAAGGTGGAAATTTCCACCAATAGGTAGGTGTAAATTTTTTTTAGGCATTCTATAAAATAGTTCACATGTCTTGCCTATGATATGACATTTTACATGCATCCTACACTCTCTCATCCGACTGATGATGGATTATGTAGAGTGATTTGAAACCATAATTCTAAAAAATACACACAATTAAATCCAAAATGAACTTGCACTACAAATGAATTATGGAAATTTGATATTGTTAATTTTGCATGCATGTCTACCAGGGAAAATATATGTTTAAGTTGTGATTGTACTGGTAGACATGCATGCAATTTTACCAATATCATATTTCCACAATCCATTTGTAGTGCAAGTTCATTTTGGATTTGATTGTGTGTTTTTTAGCATCATGGTTTCAGATCACTCTATGTAATCCATCATTAGTCGGATGAGAGAGAGTGCATGATGCATGCAAAATGTCATATCATATGCAAGGCATATGAACTATTTTATAGAATGCCTGAAAAACACTGACAATAACTAATATGAAGAATATATGATTAGTTATATGATTGAGAAAAATCATGTACCAGTGAGTTGGTCAAAATTTTGAGCAGATAAATTTCGACTAATGGGTTGGTCGAATTTGGTCAAAAATTTGACCAATAAAGGTCAAAAAATGAATCCAATATACTAGTGCAAGTATGCTCTCCAAGTTGACTCTTTGAGTTCAGTCATCAAGTCACCCAACCAAAGTGCCTCATCAAGGTCATTCTTTAGGTCTGCTCATCGAGCTTTCTCACCAAGTCAACTTGCCATGTTGCATCTCTAAGTGGCCTTGCTAAGTCGGCTCACCAACTTGCCCCACCAAGTTGCCACTTTAAGCCCACTCACCATATTAGATCACCAAGCTGACTCGCCAAGTCAACTCGCCAAGCTGACAATTGAAGTACACTCGCCAAGTTGACTATTCAAGTGCACTCACCAAGTTTACTTAGAGTTCATTCATTAAGTCGCCCCACCAAAGTGCCTCATCAAGGTCAGTACTTAAATCTGCTCACCAAGTTGCCTCGCCAAGTTGGCTCACCCACATATCCTACCAAGTTTTCTTGCTAAGCCAACAATTCAAGTGCGCTTACCAAGTCGACTCTTTAAGTTTTCTCACCAAGCCCATCCCCTAGGTCAACTCTCTAGGTTAGCTTACCAAGTCACTCCCACCTGGTCACCTCAATGAGTTGACTCTTTCAGTCAACTCACCAAGTCTACTATTCAAGTACGCACGCTAGGTTGGATCACCAAGCCAACCCACCAAGTAATGTCACCAAGTCGACTATTCGAGTATGCTCACAAAGTTGACTCTTTAAGTTTTCTCATCAAGTCACCCCACCAAAGCGCCTCATCAAGATCAGTCTTTAAGTCCACTCACCAAGTCAGCTCACCAAGTCACCACATCAAGTTGACTCACCATCTCACCTCACCTAGTGGACTCGCTAAGTCAGCTTGCCGACTTGCCCCACCAAGTCGATTGTTCAAGTATGCTTGCCAAGTTGACTCTTTGAGTTCGATCATCAAGTCACCCCACCAAAGTGCCTCATCAAGGTTAGTCTTTAGGTCTGCTCATCAAGGTTGATCACCAAGTTAGCTCACCATGTCACGTCTCTAAGTGCCCTTGCTAAGTCATCTCACCAAGTTACCACTTTAAGCCCACTCACCATGTTAGATCATCAGGTCGGCTCCCCTAGTTAGCTCGTGAAGCTGACAATTGAAGTACGCTCACCAAGTTGACTCTCTAAGTTTGCTCACCAAGTCCGCCTCCTAGGCCAACTCTCCAGGTCAGCTCACCAAGTCACCCCCACTTGGCCCACCAACTCGCCACTTTAAGTCAACTTGCCATGTTAGCTCACCAAGCTGACTCCCCTAGTCAACTCACCAAGCTGACAATTGAAGTACACTCCTTCCAACAAACTAACCATAAAGGCTTAAACTCCTATTGGTTCATTGTGATCATAGTTTTGTACCTTTAACAATCTAATGTGCTAGTAGGTTTGAGCATCAATATTGATAATTGGGAATGAGTTTCATTGTTTGTGGCCTCACTGATTTATAGATCTAGGTCAAAATCATTTCATGTTTCATGTATTGGAAGAGTGTCATGCCAACATCACTAGTCACCTTTAATGCTCTAATGTGCTCACAAGTTTGAGCATCGGTATTGATAATTGGGGATAAGGTCCCTTGTTTGTGACCTCACTAATTCATAGCTTAGGTCAAAAACCTTTCATGTAAGGGAAGGCTACCATGCTAGCATCACTGATTACTGAAAAAGTTCACCAACATTTAAAAGAAAAATGAAATTCAAAGTCTGGTACAGACCTGGTTGTTAGTGAAGGAACCTCAGAGTTGAGGAGGATCATTATGATCAAGCAAGCTTGTGGCCATGCCCCCAGGGACAATTTTGTATCCTACTAGATTTCCTATCTTTGTCTTCCTAAATGGATTGATCATATGAAACCTAGATGGATGATAGAGGTTCAACTTAATTTGAGCATCCTTCTCTGTTTTGGCAATGTGTTTCTCTATTGTCTAGAAACTTTTCCTTGGAGTTGATCCATCCTTCACCCTATGCTTCCCCATATTCACCTGAAAAAAGGAGTTGTCTCTACCATCAATATCTATGTCCAAGTAGAATCTCAAGAAATGTTCATGGATAACACCAATTCTGTAAAGAATCTACAAATACCAAGAGAAAGAGAAAACCTTAAGAATTTTCTGCAAATAGTTTATAGACAACATACATATCTAGAATAGCAATCAACTCATTCATATGTGAAGGTAAAAATAATTAAACAACACAAAGAGAGTGAGGAGATGAGAACAAGGCAATTTCATTGATTCTGAGGCATTGAACTAGTTTCACTAGATCAAAAATAGCAACAAGAATCAAAGGAATTTCTCCTTTGTATATAACTTTCAAAATGAGAAGGAACCTCTTGAAAATGAAGAATATGGAGCTTTTATTCCCCTTGAGACTGGTGAGGAGGCTTACAACTGAAAACATATTCTAGAAGAATGTGTATATTCATGTGAGTGCTCCAAATAATGTAATGCTTTGGAATGGCGATATCGTTAATGTCAGAATCAAACTTTTCACAACTCAAATGAAACTGAAGAGAACCAAGAGGAACTTCCTCAACATTCCCCAAAATAACTTAGCACAACACAACATACTATTCCTCATTAATGTCTAGGTCTGAAAATGGAACACTATAAAGAATAAGCAATAATAGTAAGTTAAACATTCCTTCTTAAATAAATAATATGCATATTAAAGGAAAGAATATTCTGGAATTCAAACATTTAAAAAAATCCCCACCAAGACATCATCTTTGAACATAATCTTTCATAACTTAGGTAGGAGCAATCTTTAGGAGCAAGATAAACACTAACACCATATGCCAGACCACCATTCATTAATCTATTATTGCTAAAACCATGTATTATAATTGATGATATACTTGTGAACATACAACTTCAAGTATCAACAGATAAGTCCCGAACTGAAAAATTTAGAACCATGTACTTCATAATTACCATAACAGAATAAGTAGACTCCAGAAAAAATACTAAGAGCATTTTACTCTTGGGATATGAGATGAAATAAGTACCTCAGTAACATCCTAAAAACTTCTCAAATATAAACATTAAAATGGATTACAAATCTCAAGACTCATAAACCCAAGGATGCAGACTGCTCTGCCAGTCAGACACACCCTTTGGAAACCATAGGTAAATTTCTTTCTTTGCACTTTCCACTGCATCACTACCATGGATGACATTCCTGCAAGTATTGCATATTATTAGAACAGTAGGATACATTTTTTTAAAACAATCCAAAAAAGAGTTTTCCAAATTGTTATAAACATTGAACTTGAATCATTTCCTACATTAGCTAGACATCTACAATTATACTTTTATGAACTTTTATGAATTAAAATTAAACACTTCCACTAGAAGTCAACATTAACAATAACAGCAAAATAGATCACAAATTGCACTATCAATTACACATAGATTTCAAAAAACATGTCGAACATCTCTCGATTTTAAATATATTACTAATTTAATCACAACTAATTTCACTCATTGCAAATAATGCAAACTACATCATTAAAATTCATTACAAGTTTGAACACTTAAAAAAATTGGCAATTTAGAACAACCCATTGCTATAAGGTATAACATAAACAAAACAAAGGGGTCATTCCAGTGGTATGATAGTCTAGCCAAAAGGTTATGGGATAGTGATTCTTTGATAGTCTAAATTATAACTTTAATTCATTGACTGTAGACAATAGCATCAATTGGTATTCCCCATGAATAGTCATACAACAACCTGAAGATTCAACACTTCTACATATTGGTGGTGATGACCTTGACAAAACAATAAAATCTAGGCAAGCCAACAGATTATGCAACATCTAATTACCTAATTGAACCCACAAATCCATCTAGTTATATTATAATCTGGGCAGGCTGTAGCTGTATATCTATAAGGGAGAGTTACATATATCTTGAGCCCTCCTCTTGTACCCCTATCCATCATCACCTCCCAAAAGAGGTTTATGATGTTAAGAAAAATGAATTTTTGAAAACAATCGTTGGCCTACATTTCACAGAGGAGAGACATGAAAGGAGGAAGAGATTGTGGATGAAGCAAAATGCCAAAAGAGCAAAAAATGGAAAGTTGATGTGCAAAAAAATCCCAATAATAATGATAGAATAAAGAAGTCCGTAAAGGAAAATTTAGAAGTCTCATATGGTAAAAAAAAATGGGCACAAAAAAGATAATTATATCAAAGAATTCAAACCCTCGAAGATCACAAATAGAAAGCATATATTAAGGAGCAAATACTGAATGGAGAACTAAAGTGCCCATAATGGAGCTTAGGACTATAAGTTCTCATCATTTGAGGTGTGAAACAGGTAGGTACCTAGGGAAGAATGAAAGGAGACAATATTTTGCAACATAGGAGTGGTAGAGATAGAGTGGTATATCATGGAGTGCCCAACATACAATGACATCTGCTCCATGTTTTGGGAGATTTTAGAAGGCGCAATTCAGGTACTTTTGAAAAAATAGTGAGACATGATAGAAAACTTAGTGATCAAAATTAAATGTCCATGAACACACTTAAAGAAGCATACAACATGCACGTATGTATTTTCAATCTCCTAAAGTGTAGTCATTCCTTGGCTAATATATATGTAATGTTTGATAGTATTCCTTAGCTTTTTTGTATTGTAATCATTGTATTCATTTGCAATAGTAAAATGAGTTTCACTATAACTGAAATCCATTGTTGAGTGGCCATTCTATGTTGTGAAACTCTAGTTAAATCTGTACTACAATATTGCCTTTAACTTATAGTAGTCGGGTGCATATGATCTGTTTGTTAAAATGCTTGATTAATGAAACCATTTTTGTAGTGAAGCATAAGGAGAGTGTTGTAGTGGCATGACCTTAGTGGCTTTGCTTAAGCTCTTTGTTTGCAAGACAACTATTTGATAAAATTTTTGCTAGTTGAAGTACTCAATATCTGATTTATTTAGGTGGAGAATATTACAGTGGTGTTTAGTTATTTTCCTTGAAATTGAGATCCAAGTATTTCTTGAAAGTCTATTAGTAGTCAGCACAGTAAGGTTACAGTGGCAATAGTAATTGATATTTGGGTTGTACATCAATTGTTTGTTGAAATTCCTCAAGGTAGAAAATCTAAAATATTGTGTCAATTCTAGAAAAGATCATTACAAGTACCCTTTATTGTTTGTTGATTTGGACATGATCAAGCACTTTCTTATGAACTTAAGGAATAACACTAGAGATAATTTTAGATTTATATAGTTGAGACTCTTCAATATCTACCAGTTTTAAAAAATTTAGGTGGATGCTTTTTGTCCATTGATTTAGAACAATAAACTGTGATGCACAGATATGACCCCATTCAATATTTTAACATTGGTAATTCTCTTCTCTTTTGTTAACCAATCCCTTCTCTCAATAATTGTGGCATCTGAGGCTTGACATCTATTCTTAAGTTATTATGGTGCTCCTTAGTGTAGCTCTATTTGAGCATAGGTTGTCTATATCTACAGTCTGATATTAGACAGTAATGACTAATTGCATATGTCCATTGCACCTCTAAAATGATTTGACATTCATTATAGTTTGAGGAAATTCATGGTGTGTTTTGTTTATTAATTTAGCTCTATGAGATCTGAGTGTGTATTGGATCTTATATTTATATTATTATGCTTATCTTGATATTGATCAAACATCATAAATTCATATGAAATAGTTTTATTTTACAATTATATATATTTCTCTCTTTTCTTTTTATATATAAACACATGAACTTTATAAATTTATTTAAAATTTTTTTTTATGAATTCAACCACAGAAATTCACAAATAGGATATACCCTAACCCCTCCCTGAACTGAACCTACAATTTAACCTATTATACTTATATTTCAATGTAAATGACACAAGATTATAAATCAACTCATGAAAATATTATCATTCTACCATTCTAGACTTTGAGATTGGTTTTTCTAACAGTCATTTGGATTGCCATAGACCATAAAACAAGAGGGAAAAGCATGTGCTCTCAAATAGAATAAAATGTTGGCACATACCTGTCTTCCACATTCCAATTCCAATGGAAAAAGTCACCAACATAGATATTATGCCGAGTTATTGATAATAGATTCTAATGCATACATCCAAATGGAAAATATGAAAATAAACAAGTAGAACAGCCTCAGTTATTTACCTTTGGGAATACCTAGTTTAGGGAAAAATCTAGTGCATGTTCTTGCTCTGTTGCCTACCTTTCTATGCAATAGTGTTCTCTCTCACATGTGGGGGTAGGGGAGACAAGGAGGCTCCTTTGTTGTCTCCTTGGTTATACAATAGTTCTGCAACACCCTACCCCCCTCTCTCTCTATGCAATAGTTCAGAGGTATAATCCACATTTGAAATGTGGAAAGTTACCAAATTTATTCTAGTTTACTCTCTTTTGTTCTTTTTCACATAATAGGAGATCCTGTAGTAATGGAGTCATGTTTCCCTAGCACACAATCTAATTCATCATTCAATGCAAGATCCTAACCAAGAAGCTCCTTGTCCCTGCATTAAATTTGAAATAAAAGTGAACCAAATAGATAATGGGCTAATAAAACATGCTTTATTACTAGTGAGAAGCATTAAAAACTAGTTCAATTTTCATTTGTAACCTTGGGCAGGGTCTTAGCAACATGCTCACATTGAACCTTTGACATAAAGGAGAAGTACACAAGCTCACAACCCTCAAGAAGTCTTTCTCAGATAAGAAGTTTCTGAGCAGACACAAATCCTCACTAATAATGTTGCTGCATTTTTCTTATTTAAATCCAAACAAAGTTGTATTATCTTGGGCAAAGGAGACTACTGTTGTTTATGGTTAAGGACCCTTTAGGTCAGTAGAATCACATGCAAACTGGATGTGACATTGCAGTAAGCAAACTATAATAAGAGCTAGGAGCTTGCCTATTGATCAAGGCTTGAGACTAGACACTGCATGAAGCATTTGTAGGCATTTGAGTCTCAAGGGTCACCAGCTCAAAATCAAATTGAAAAGGAAACTTGGCAAATAAAACTAAATAAAAATAGTCTTCTTGAGTAAACATCAACACTATATGAAAAATACCATTATAATGCACCATACTTGGTACAAATATATTGTTGGCTAAGTATAAAGAACATCGGTGGTGAATTCAAGTCCAAGCTACAAAAGCAAAGACATTTACATAAAAACTAAGCAACCCTGTCTGGCAAGAAAAGATATATAGAGATTTTCGGCTGAAATTATAAATTGATGCTAAAAAACTTAAACCATAAGAATTGTTCTATAGAATAATAAAGAAGAAAGATGAAGAATCAAACACCTGAGGGATACAATGTTGATGCAGCTTCAGAATGATCATTTGAAAGACATCATATGCTCAGGTTGAGGGAGCTTTGAGATTCATTACTACACTTGGAATGGGCTCATCTTCAATCTTCTGAAGATTGAAGATGGGCCCATTCCCAAGTGTAGTAATGAATCTCATATAATGCAATCTCATCTATGAAGTGTATTAAAAGCTAATAGAGCATCTTCGCTAGCTGATCTCCCTTACGATCCATAGGAGAATGTCAAAGATAGTCATGATGTTAATAGGCGCATCGTGACAATCTTCGACATTCTCCTATGGATCTTATGGTTCTACTCTTATAACATGAGGCTTCCTCTTCTTTTTTCAAGCATAAGGCTAATGTGGCCCTATAATAAGAAATAAATGGGTTTAATTTTGATTATGTACAACACAAAGAAAACCAAAATGTAATAGCAATTTTTAATAGAGAAATGAACTATATAAACTTATAAAGCTCATAATAATAATAGGCCATAAACAAGAGCTAAATTCTGAGTAGACAAAGTCTGGACACATGAAGCGTACCTAATTGATCAAAATCAAATCACTGCCAAGCCTTTTAACCACTCCTTAATAGTAGTTTCTCTGTCACCAAGTTTGCATCAGGGTTTCTTTTTATTTTTGGATCTAACATTAATATGGCATCTCCATCCAAAAATTTCTTCAAAGCCTGAAAGATTTATACATGAAGTGATCAAAAACTCAAAATCTTTCATGAGAAATAGAGCTCCAACACTGATAGTTTATACATCTGCTAAAATCATAACAACCTTGTTCAAGGAAAAGCATCCTTTAATTCAATATGGTTCACAAGAAAAGATTCAGTTTATACAATTAGGATGAAAAACATTAGTAAGGGACATTGATTGCAAGCACAACAAATATATTGTTCACAAAAATGGTAGTGAAACTGACATTTGTATTTGTGCCAAGTACAATTAATTATGTTATGTATCACCACATGGGTAACATATGCAAAAGAAACATTTGTCAAATCCTTTTCTTAGATTCAAGGAAACTTCTTTTGATAAGACAAATGAACAACCCTTTTCAAGTATGGTGCTTAAATGCATTAGTAATGTTAAGGTCTTGTTGATTTGGAAGATATAACCATTTAACTACTGCATAAGAATTGCTCTCTTTTAAACTTTCATTGTAGCAAATGTCAGGAACTCCATGCTACCAGATTTTACACAATTTCTTTCTAATATTATTTCTGGCTAATAAGCATGAAGACTAAGTTGATATTAAATGCACTTGAATTCAAAAAAATATGATATTACATAGAATGATAATAGCTTTTGGACAATGAATATTTGACTAAATTTTAGACTGGACTACATTGGACTACAACTAAATGTTTCAACTAGTATACAGGCAGCCCCACTGATAGTCTATCTTATGACAAATAGTTCACCAAAGGATGGTCTCAATAAGAATAAAAACAATGATGATAATTACAATGACAAGGAAAATGACAATGTGGGTAAGGATGGAAGTGATAGTGAGCCTTTGTGCTATACAATACGCTCTTTTTAGAGCACATAAAAGGATTATTGAGGAATAAAAGGATTATAGTAATATGTATAAAAATATGGATGAAGATATTATGGAGAAGACAACGACTAAAGGAATTAGCAACAGGATGGCAGATATCCATGTCTAAATTTCATTGAAATGATAATAAGCTCATGTTTTCAAATCCATGGGAGAAGATATATTAAGGTAGAATCTTCCTTATTCCATAAAAAAGTACCAGCCTTATAAACCTATCAAGCTATAATCCAATCACCATAATTGTTATAAAAAGCATATTGCAAGGCAACGATCTAGAAATGCCAAACTAGAATGTCAAAATTCAAAAAATACCTGCTTGTTGTAAGGGCATCACCTAAACATCAATCAAGCCAGCAATCAATGATGTCCAATTAACTAGTCATTGAACTATGGAATACCCTGCTCATGTTACCATGCAAGCCAAAAGAAATAGAAGATAGGAGATAATTATAATAGATAAAAAGGAAGAAAGAAGGTGACAAGCATAGTTTATTTGAATTTACTCGAGAATAAGCAATCACAGTTCATGTATTCCTTCATGTTTTTGAGTTCTTGTTGAATTGTGTTTGCAGGATGATAACAAGATTTTCATTCACAAAGTTGTCAAACATTCAAAAAATAAATAATTGTTACTTTTCAAGTACATAAGTAGCTCAAAACAGGTTCTTGTGTGGTTTGCTTTGAAAATCAGATTATCTAAATACATTCATAATACCTTCTAGGTATGGGACTTTATATATGATGGTTAAATTATCATCCAGCCTTCCCACTTAATGACATATTTCTAGAATAAATTTTTATGCTAAGTGGCAATAGTTGCTAGGAAATCTATGCTCTCATTGGCCTACCTATAGCAATGGTTTGCTGAAAAAAAATGAGCAAATCCATGTAAGGCCAAACTTGTCTTGAAATGCTTTCTATCTTATAGTTCTTAGAGTTCTGATTTTTTATTTCATTAAGCATAGCATGGATCTCCTTTGAGATGAAAGTTAATTCCATTTTTGATAACAAGCTTGATAGCCAATTATAAAGTCTGTGTTTAAGGCTTCATTACTTCTACCCTAAAAAAGTTTCTTAGAAGTAGCAAACACAAGGTATCCACACAATCATTAATAATACATTTCTCTCTAGAGTTGAACTAAATTACTTCCAAAATCAAGTTTTAAAATATTATGGAGGAATCCATTTGGAAATTTCTCTTTTTAACATGTTGAATTAACACCCATGTCCCCATATGCAGGTGGAAGGTTCATTAGAGACCAGGTCTTGTTCATATGTTGATCCGATGAAGAGATTTGTTTTTGGAGACTTGTTTCTAATACTGGCCATTTATCATTACAGAAATGGCAAAGCCTAGATGGTTAATAGACTTTATCAACATATGACATAAAACAAATCTTAATAAAAAATTATTTATCACATTTTATTCCTGACAATCACAAACTTGAAGCTAACTCTTCTTCAGATTAGTGAAGATTGTTTGTCAGAGTAATAGGCCAGTAAAGTTTTGTAGAGAGCCAGTTGTAACACTTAAGTGCAAAGGTAACTCTTGACAACCAAGTGATCGGTAAATTTTTCATCAGCTTGGCCAAGGCTGCATCTCGACAGGTCAGCTATATCTACCTTATTTAGTGGATGTTTAGCTAAGATTTTTCTATGTTGTGCTTTCCAAGCAAAAGCTACAACCTCAAAAGGAAAGCTTTGTGTCTCCATGACATGGTGGGGGTATCATGATTGTTCTAAGGTTTATCAGATTGCCCAATTTGGTTGAGAAAGCCCCAGATTTTTACTTGTGTCATCTGTTATTGTTCCATACTCCAATGACCACTAGTTTTTCTACCTCAAGATTGTTATGGAAAACTCAAGCTATTCCAAACTACTATTTTTGATTGCCAAGCAGGGATTTTTGGAGGTCTTTGATCCCTTGTACAAAGAGAGAAGGGAAAAGCATTAAACCCAACACATCCAATCAATAGATAATAGAAGGTACATAACAGCCAACAAGATAACAAGAAATGAGGCAGACACACCCAAAGTCAGGGTGGTTTGATTAAATTGTTACAAGGAGCTTTGATTCAGTCGCTCTTTGGGCTGCTTTGCTAAGTATTTAAGAGAACCACAAAGTATAATACATATTCCAAAGAAAATAAGATTTTATAGATCTCATGACATCAATACTACTATTGGTATTCCATTTATAATGAAAAGCAAGGGAAGCTGATATACCTTGGCAAAAGGGATTATAGATTTATTTTTTAAAAGTAGAAAAATTGTAACATATATATTCAACAATAAAAGCAACAACACAATATTCCAAAATGTTACATGGGTATACTTAGTTATTGTTATGAATAAGGGACTACTAGATTTATCAATCTATCATAGAAAAGAGAAACACAATAAATATTTGCGTAGCACATATCTACAATTGTAATAGATAAAAAATACATCTCTAGAATTTGGAATTGGATTACACCTACAAAAAACATGCCTATACAAGTCAACATAATGCCTACAGTAGAGATCCAATCCAAGGCATACGAAAGGAAAAATACATACAAGAGGTAAATAATTGGATAGAAGATAAGTAATGTGAAAATTAGATTTTACAGCTAAATTATAAAAATAGTAAGAGAATTATTGAATTGAAAAAAGTTGAAGGAAATGACAAGCCAATCTTTATATTTGTGACTTAGTTCACAGAAAAAATGCATCTAAATCCATCCCTTGAAAGCAATTCATGTAAAGGCTTGCTTACGTGTTGAACTGTGATTGACTCTGTGTATACAAAGCTTCATAGAAATCTTGTTCTCTTGCATCAAATGCATGCCTGTAATGAATAGAATGTGACATAGAAAACAATGAGAATCTACTTTGTCTAACCCCTCTAAAGAAAACAAAAATAACAAATATGACTACTATAATAAAGCAATCTAAAGCCATAGGTGAAGAAATACAAACTATTCTAGGTGGAATGGCAAGATCTGCTGCCCATTCAATTTTTGTATGCCTTACAACTATGCTATTCAATACTTTGTACTTGAGCATAATCAGTGCTTTGTGCTTGTCATGAGTGTAGCCCCATTTCTTTATTGGATTTGCAACAAACTGTAACATGAAATATAACATAAAATAAAATGTTCAAACGGGAGGAATTTGTAGGAATATGCCAATCCAGGCAAGGAAAAATATAAACATGAATCCTTGTTTTCCCCTACATAAGGTAAAAGGGAAACCAATGATATTATACCTTGTTCCACTAGCAAAAGTGTTGTGGGGCTGAATGACCATAATCATCGCACTTCTGCCCATCCTTCCCAAACCTATAGAAAATTAAAAATTTAATTCACCAACAGAGTTAATCATCACTTTAAGTGTTCAATACCACATCATTTAGCTTTACATCTATCTATATTCTATAGTAATAGTTCCAACATTTCTAATTGTTAACAATTATTTTCTTATCCCAAGCATCAAAATAGCATGATTCCAAACTATTTTCATTGCAAGCCTCAAAAGAACAATCATTCATCAAAAAAGTAGAGAAAATATCTTAAGAATAACATAAAGTACACCAAAAGGCTATACAAGTTTCACATGTGCCAAAAAGAACTAAATATGACATAATTTCTCCTAAACAAGTAACTTGTATAGTAAATTGAAAGAAGCTTTGAGAAAACACCTAACCAAACCATTCAAATTATTTCCCAATGCAGTTTCTCTAGAAAACATTAAACATTGTTTCATGAGATCAATAAAAAAATGTCAAATGCATTTGAGCTACAGAACATGATCAACAAACCAAAGGATTGACGAGGATATGTTGATGTAATAATTTACACTAAGCTCTTTTCTTTATGGTTATCAAAATAAGTTTTATAATAGGTAGCTATAATACATATGTGCTTTCTTAATTGAAAGCATCATGTATCACCATAGCTACTTCAAGTGCACCACTCACCTTTGTTGTCAAGTTAGTGCTTTCCCTACATTGTTACACCTCTTATTTTCATTAACTCATCTCCTCTTGGGCACCAATCACAATGAAAAATTTGTGCAAGAGGCTATATAATTGTGCGTTCTTAATACTTATTGACAATTGGCAATGAGAGAACTGATTTCTGAGTTTGTATATATAAATAGAAAATTAATAAATAGCTTGATTACCAAAACCCTAGGTAAAACAAGCATTTTTCAAATCGCTTGTTTTCTCATTCACTTTAAGTTTGAATTTCACAACATCTCCACAAGTGGGATTACCCACCAAGCCTGTGCCTACATCTGGATTATTTTTTGTTGAAAGAGATCATGTTTCGTGGATTATTATAAAGATTGACCACTCTCTTGTGGTATGATTAAACACCAATAGCCAAAGGTCCTTTACTCAATCCCCCTTCACCATTACTTCCACAGAGAACCCTCCCCACGTTTCCAAAAATATGTCTAGTTCACTCTTTGATGCTTGTGTTGCAACTTCAAAGAATCAAGTTGCTTCTCGATGTTAACATGCTGACCATTGAGTCCTTCTATCTATAATCAAAACAATGGTAAGATTAGGTAAACCATTTCCATGGCTAAAAAAGTGGCAATGATGTCTACAAATAACAAATTGGAAATATTGTTGTTCAGTTTCTAGACCTCCAAGCTTGTCTTGGCTAATTCAAGTTCCAAATGTGACATGGCCTTCTCTACTCCTTGATACTACTTAACAGCAACACTTATCCTTTGTTTTATGTTTCTAAGCTGTTCAACTAAGTTTTCGAGTTCCTTTTCAGTACTCACAATAGCTTCCCCAAAAACACTAGAAGCCTTTATGGATGTTCCCATTCTACCACCCTGTGGTTTTCCACTGCCACCACTCATTGTACCAGACTTCTCAAAAATTGTACCATCCAACGTGACCACATGTCTGAAATCTTTGTCTCGACCATAGGCAATTGGAGTGGCCTAACAAAACACAGTAAATAAAATTAAAAAGATTAAACAAACAAGTTTATGGAAATATACAAAATATTTAAGAAAGAGGTGCTGAAAACAACATTTATTACTGTCATCAGTAGATATATGAAATTAGAATATGCATAATTTGGTAGTGGCATCCAAATGTGTGGACCTTGAAATTTTTTTTCTATAACAAATGTAAAACTAACCTCAATTTTATAACTAGTTGATCTTTTCTTACAAATCCAACCAATAAAATGAATGCTACCATAGAATAAGGGACAAAGAAGGAGACAATTAAAAAATAAGTAAAGAATGCCATCTACCTGGTCCAGATCTTTTGCTACAACAGTGTTTCCTAGTGCACCATAAAATGTGAATTTAATGTGCTCATCCTAAATAGTTACTAAGTCAAATAAGCATGGCACACCTTCTAGTGTTCTAACTTTCTCCTTTATTCTTTGAAGATGGTTCTCTTGCTTCTCCTGAATAACATAGCGAAACAAAATGATAAGTTATTATACTTTCTTCAGTTTTTCTCTATGTTTGAGGGATAGTAGGGATGGAACAAAAGATCTCAAGGAAAGCCAGGAGCATTATTAAGCAAACAGAGCATTATTATGGTTGGAGATGTGTGTTCCACAACATAATAAATAAGGATATAAAACTGTCCAGGTTGTTACAAAGAGTTTAAAGACCCCACGTGATTTTGCAAGATGCAGAGGCAAATCTTGTCAATACAAATATAGCATTAAGCATGAACATAAATTGCATTTGGCAAATTAGAAACCAATGCAAAATCACCATCAAAGCTTTTTAAGCTTTTGAGGATAAATTTTGAGCCTTGGTCTGGATACTATTTAAAAGCTCTCCAAGTGGTTGATAGTAAAATCTCTTGAGCTCCCCCTATTTTCCCAATTCCTCTTGAAACTTGCCGCTTGATGTTTTCCTCTCAACAGTGATATTGTTGGGAACATTACAGCCACTTCCAAATAAATGAAATACAATAAATTAATAATTTCTGAGCCACGTGTCACAAAAAGAATTCGCATGTATAAAAAAGATGATGTTGGAGGATGGGAACCGAGTCAACAGGCATCTCAATAAAGATGTCTTCTCTTTGGAGTAAATTCACTGCCCAGACGTCTGTCAAATCTTTTTAGGGTGGATAACTTCAACCATTACCATTTTCCATATAGTTACAGATACAATGCATGTTATGGAAAATAATTAGTATTCTAATAGTACCAAAAGCAATAACCAATTTAAACTCTTTGTAGCAATAATCAATAAGTATGTATAAATCTTAAATAAGCCGAATTTTAGTGAATAAACCTGAAGCAACAGATTTAAACTCAAAAAATCAGCTCTCTTTTCTATCATCCACAAAAAAATCTAATAACAAAAACTCAAACATGACTATTTGAACCAATTAACAACAAAGTAATTATAGTAATAACAAGTCAAGCTTTAACTGATACTTGGTTTATGATAAACCATTGAAACTAAAAACAATAACTATATGCAATTATTGCTTCATATCTGAACAAAATCACAAGTTGCAAAATATAGATAGTTTTGCACACTAAAGGCATAATTATCATCAAAGCAAAACTTCCAGACTTAAGAACAATAATCTCAAAAATGACTTTTCAAATTAAAATCAGTGATAAGGGCACCATCACAATGACAAGCCAATCCTTAATTGGGAAGTGGTTTTATAATAAATAATTGGAAATATAAAAACCTTACTGTTTTCAACAAATGTCTTATATCAAGCCAAAACCACAAAATGTTGAAAAGTAGAATTGTCTGAACTCTAAACTTTGAAGGTGTATTTATTATTGAAGTAATATGTTAAAAATTAAGACACATAAATCATTGATAAGTAGGAGATATTTTCCACATCATGTCAAATTCTGATATTGCTATCAAGATTCAACAGTGTAGTTTTTGAGTCAAACTCATTGAACCATGATTCATGCATAGTAGTTCACACAGATTCATTTCTCATGAGAATGAATGAACACTTTGCACTCATTGCATTGAGGTAGTGCTCACAAAGCTGAAGCACCATGACTTCCTCAAAGGCTCATCCATTCTAGTATTACTCCAGCTCAAGAAGGCTTAACTATGGAGTTTCCTCCATGGTTTAAACCATCTAGTTGCAATCCCATTTGCAAAACCTACAACAAGTGTCTTGCCTTATGAACCATTCATTAGAAAGCCCCTTGAGCTCATCAATATATAAGCTTAAGAGATTTTCCATAGCAAGTCAAATTGTGATATTGCTATCACGATTCAACTATACATTTTTTGAGTCAAACTCATTGACCCATGAATATATAATATATGACCTAAGAAAGAGGGTGAAATTGTAAATGTAATCGATTATAAATTCTTTCCTCCTACTAATAGATGACTAAAGGTGCTTGTGTGCTAATTGTACCCCCTATCCTTGTAGTTATTTGCAACATATATGAGAAAAAATGAAATTTCTAAAATGAAAACTCACAATAATACAATCAGATTTCTAAATGAAATGTAACCATAAATACTTGTAGAAGCCTTCAATTACTTAACACAAATATATAATTGGATTTTTGTTGAATTAAATCCTGCATTGGTCAAAATTAAATAACAAGGATAACATACAGATCAAGTTCATGTCATACTATACTGCAAGTACTGAATAGAGCATGCTATTCCTTGTATGGTATAAAAGTTATGGTCTTCTTGATGTTCATTGTGTCTCAGAAATGGGGGCTCAATAACTTGTGAACCGGATGCATAGCACCCAACTCTCTATTTGTTACAATTATAAAAGGCTTTGTAAAAAACAAAACCCAAAAACTTGTTATAAAATGTATCATTCAATTTAGAATATGTATCTGAGATTCGTTAGATTTTCACTAGTGGTTTATTGGCTGATGGTATCCTAATTAGCTTTCACTAGTGGCTGATAATTTGAAACCATTGTTGAATTTACTGTTAACCAATATGCTTTTTAGAATGGTGGTCTGTTCTACCCCTCTTATGGTAGGGAAAATCTTTAGGTCCTCCCAAAATTGGACTATTGTGTTCCTCATCTTTGTTTGGGTTTCCTAGATCATTGTACACATCATAATCAGTAATTATGTGCCACTCTTCCCCTATTCCATAAGCTCTTCATTCCTCAAATTTAACAGTGCCCGAGAAGCCTCATGAGGGAGATAACTCTAAAAATCAAAGCAGATTTCTTATGAATCATGCTATTTACTAAAAAATTAAGCTTTAACCTTCTACGTCACTACTAAAACAAATTGAGAATTTTTTTTTAATGTTTTTATCCTATTAGAGAAAAAGACCCCATCCTTTTTATAGCGAGATGTAGGGTACACCAAACAATTGCATAAGAAAAAATCATGCCTATAAGTATTTTTTATGAAGAAAGCAATAGGGGTCCCATGTTAAGAGTGTCATTTGAACTCCACTAGATATGTGGTTTTCCTAGTGATGACCCCAACATGAGTACTTCTCCAATTCTGCAAGTAAGTAGCCTCGTCCAACACTGCACTAGTATCATCTGTTGATGTTTGTTCCATCGCACAAACATATATCAGTATCATAGGTGCTCCACTTAGTCAAAAATTGGGGGATGAATCATACCTGTGAAAGCATGTTGTTAGGGAAGGGCTACCAGTGATTGAAATCTTTCATAAATATAGAATAAAAGAGAAAGGAAATGTTTAGGTTTTTACATCACAGCAAAAGACAATGCTGCAACATTCTCACAAAGTAGTTACCTCCCCCCTTCCTTAGATAATAATCTAAATCAATCAAATATCATCAAATTAAAACTAATAATTAGCCATAATTGATTGAATAAAAATAATGTGTAAAATTGAATGGACTCCTTGACCTCCTGCAAGAAGCTTTGTTGTCATGACCAGAGAAAATTTTACAACTAGAATATATATGTTACTACAGAGTTCAAGCCCAGGAGAAAGCCAAATCATACTTATGAAATCGGGAAAGATGACACTCAAATTGGAAGCATCTAACCTGCAGAATAGTGCAAAATAGTCAAGCGTCTCGATGTGATTCAATTTGCTATAACACAGAAAACCCACGCACGCGAAAGAGAAATTGAAAGTGAAATGTTTTATTTTGTTTTGATGTATAATGCCTGTGTTGGTTGAAATTTTAACCAACACAAGCCTTACATATGAAAAAAGGAAATATTTTTCCTTAACATTCTGACCAATCTAAACTTATTTAGTTAATGGTCGAAAAATGGGTTTAAATGTAGTAGTGTTTGATCAGGAAGACCCTCTAAAAATTATAGCAAGGCATGAATTTGTTAGTTCAATGCCTTAGCCAAATCTTGAGAGGTCAAGGCATAGGCTTTGTCTTGCCAAGCCTATCCCGAACCAAAATCCAAGGTGGGAGGAAAAAATCTCGCCCAATGTTGTATGAAACGGGCACCCATTATTTGAAATTAAAAAAATGGGTACCCATTTTGAAAATGTTAAATCAGCATACAAAATTCCCCCAATTTTTTTAAAATTTTTTTTAGAAATAGGCACCCATTTTTTAAAATTAAAAAATGGGTACCTATTTCTAAAAAATCCAATTTTTTTTATGTACCCAAGTTTTAAAAAATGGGTGCCCATTTTTTAAATTTAGGATCGAGTGCCTAAGCCTAAAATGGATAACCATTTTTTTAAAATGGGTACTTGTTTCTAAAGGAGCATGATCTCAATCCGCAAACTTGCTACCAAGTCGTGGATCCAAGTAGGTTATACAAGGAATCTTTTATGAACAAAAGTACAAGTACAACATAACATGAAACAAAAAAAATAGAAGAAAAATAGATACATATAGAGGAGTAGCATAAAAAATTCAATTCCTTTATCACCTTGCACCAATAGAGAAACAAGGGTCATCAAAAGAATCTAACAAACATTTTGCAAACACATTATGGGAGAAGCATAGTATGACAAACAAACAAATAAAGGGCTACCATGAAGGCCTAGCTAATCAAGTGCGCTGCCTACTCTTCCTATCTTGTTCTATATCATTTAGGGAAGGTGGGTAACTTGCAAGAGGGACTATATCCAACATAGTAGGAATGATAGCTAGTTCCAAACAAGGATCGTCTTGAGAATCATCATGTTTGATACTAGGTGTAATTATCAATTGTGATGAAAGTATTTTAGGTAAATCAATATCAATTTCAATAGTCTTATATTCATCATTAACATCATTAGCATCATCATGAGAATCTTCTTCATCTAGATTAATCAAAATAGGATCTAAGATACAAATAGAATCAACATAATCTTGCATCTTAATCTCATTGTTAGCATTAAATTCTTCTAACACATCATGTATAGATTGATTAAAATAAGGTAAAGAACTCTGAATAATATAAGTATGAGCCTTAGCTTGAGCACAATGTTCCTTAGTAGATTGATTATGTTTTTCTTGTTTGAAACATGTTGAGAACTAGGAGGAACAACTACCATATCCTTCACAAATTCTATAGGAGGGTTAATAGGATTCTTAGGAGACTGACAAGAAATAGTAGGAGCTTGAGTAATAGAACCAAAAGCCAAAGAGAAAGGAGGTATGGAAGGTGTAGGAAAAATACCATGATTAAGATCCATTAGAGGCATGCTTAACTCAAGAATATTGTGATGCTTATAGGCTTGATATGGGGGAAAAATATTATCAAGTTGAGAAGAACATGAATTAAGTATTGAAGGTCAAAAGAAGTGAAGTGCAACACACTCCTTGGGCCTAGAAGGTTGATATAGAGTATGGTTAATCATCTTCACTTCTTCATCATTAATGAATTTAAGACACTTATGAATAGGAGAAACAACAACATGCATGACATTCAATGAAGACAACCCATGCTTAACTTGAAATTGATCAAAAACACGAACAACAACAAAGGTAGTGTTCATGATGTTAACACAAAGTTCAACCAGAAAATCAATAGAATAAAATAATGGATAAAAAAAACCATTACAAGTTTGAATCCACACATCAAATGTATCATAAGAATCATGTAGCAAGCATTTCATAAAAATATTTTCTTCAGTAATAACATTGATAAAGATGTAGGATCAACTAGATAACCATGTGTAATTATCTTAGAAATCTTAGCATAAATGTAAAGAGGACCATCAGGAGCTTTAATAATCTTCGATCATCAAAGGTAATCAAGAGTCCCTGAGGTCTTGTATTCTTATATTGTTTTCAAGGTTTGGATTAAGTTTTTAGTTGAAACTTAGGGTGTTGTGTGACTTGAGGTTGGATTTGAGGGTGAGTTTGAGGTTAAGGCTGAGATGCAGATTGTGATACATCAACATACTCCACATGGTTGAAAATATGATTAAGATCATCCATATTTGAATCATAAAAAATATCGATAGAAGATGGTTAAGAAATGGAATTTGTATCATGTGTAGGTAAAGGATTCGTATAGATTTTAAGGCTTTGGTTAGGAGGAGATACAAAATTGTTCCCACTACCATGAAAATTATCAATAGATAAGGCATTAGAATCAATCAAGTCTTGAACCTTTTGTTTTAAAGAATAAAACTTCTCAACATCATGGCCATTTTCATGATGGTATTGACAAAAAGCATTAGGATCAAAAGATTTAGATAAAATCATAGTAGGTAAAAGAGGTAAAATAGGAGGTTAAGTAATCATACTAGCATTTAACAACCTGTTGGTTCAAATTTCCATATGATAAATTTTCGTTGTCTAGGTTGTAAGAATTTTCCTAAGGGAAAAATTCACTGAGGAACTAAGAACTTAAACACAAGCACACAATAGACCAAAAATGGATATGATCAATTAATCAGAGTATGTTTGAATACATTGCTCTGTTCAGAATGTGATGTTCAACACACTAGGAGTGCCTGTATATAAAGGCCTCTCAGGAAGCACGTAGAATGTCTCTAGAAACAAATAGAAGATAAGACAACTAAGCACCTTATCCAACATTCTAGATGAATGGATAAGAATGAAAAAGTGTCATATGTGTGTAGAATATTCTTGTGTTGTAGACAACATGTGCTTAAAAGAGGTGTGGACCCCTATGATGTCATCATGACAACTCACAAGAGTGCACAAACTCCTAAGTGTCTCACAAATAAAAATAATAAAATAATGCAAAATAATTAAATAATGCATAAACCTAAGTAAACTTAAGTAAGTGTAATAAGTAAATACTTATTTACACCAACACCCCCCCTTAAGTGCAACTTAGGGGAATGCCCTTAGGGTTACGAACTAGGATGAAGATGCATAAGGGGTCCCGGCTACTAGGCCATGTTAGGTACCCATGTACATAATGAAGATGCAAATCTCTCATAAAGTGGGGAAAGAGGGAAAACCTCATGGGAAAAACCCTCCCCCAAAAAGAGAGATAAATAAGGATGCATCGATGGATGGAGTAATCTAGACCCCCACATTACAACTTACATCCATGTATATACAAGAAAGAATGGAGAAAGACAAAACCTCCTAAGAGGAAAAAGGGCCCCCCAAAAAGGAGAAGAAGGAGACAAGGTAGTCCCCCCCCCCCCCCCCCCCCCCTCATCCACTTAAAAGTAGTGTGTTGATTAGTGAGAAATACTCCGATGTAGAAGCTGATCCATGACCTTTGGACGATGTTCCTCCCCTTTGGAAGAAACAAAGGCAAGGGTACCTATGAGATGCATCCCTTGGATGGAGAAGGAATCTCTATGATGACTAGTATCTCTAAAACCTATTCAAAAGTCAGTGTGTCGATACTGATGATGGCTTCCTCCAAAACTGCTAAAGAGAAGAGCAGATAGAACAAGGAAGGAGGTAGAACCTGTCTCAGGAAACCAACAGTCTTCTCAATTGATGAAGAGACCTCCTACAGATGTTGTAAAGAAGAATCCACAATCACGTGAATCTGGAAGGATTGATCATGTAGAGCATGGAGTTGAGGCTTAGAGTGGGCCCTCACAATAACTGTAGAAGACTCCTTAGAAAAGAGAAGTGAGAAATCATCATAAAATTCTCCCACATCTACTGTGTGTGACTTCAAGAATAGAACTAAAATGTCTGGCAAGAAATCATCACTTGGAAGATGATGAGTACCCTGCAGTGCTGAAGTACATGAATCTGTCACTACAGAAAAGGATGGAATATTTGCCTCAAAAAGAAGACGAATGTCATCAAGAATATCTCCCACATCTTCAATGTGAGACTCCATGAACAACTGTGCAATGTCTAAGAGGAAGTCTTCACATGAAGGTAGAGTAGGAAGACATTAAGTATCATGCTGCACTGATTTTGAAGCATCAGTGGCTGAAATAGGATCAGTAGGAGCAACAAGAGCTAGAGGTGTGATCTCATCTGAAGAGGAGTCAGCTACAACTAGAGGAATGAGATCTTGTGGGAATGGAGGAATGTTTGGATGTTCATAAGTCTCCCAAAGATACATGCAAAAAACATATGGATTAGATGACTTAATGTTAGACATTGTATCTAGAATTTCATCAACCATAAAGAAAAAGAGAGTACGCCAAATGATGAGACTCTTGTTAGGATGATACTCAAGATCTAGCACATATGGCAGTGCATTGTGCTAAGATAGATATTTGACCATAAGTTGACTCCATTCCTAATAGTTATCTAGTGTCAAGTAGATCAAATCTGACTCTTCCATGATGGACCAATCAAAGAAACCTCCAAAACAAATCAAGGAACCCCCCCTGAAAAAGATGTTTTTGGCACTTGAAAGCCACTTGCCAATTTAGGGCCTATTTCTAAAAGTAGTATTTCTATCTACAAGACCTTTAATGTGATTGCAGATCTAGAAAGTAGATAAAAAAATATGCACTTTCAAAAAAAATGGAACCTGATTTGGAGTCCAGATGAGCCCATACCAAGCATTTTAAGTGGCAAAATTTGAGATTTTGGAGTTGCAGAAAAATTGAGAAATAGAGATCTCAAACCCCCTACACTAATGTGTAGATCACAAAATCCTACCCCAAAACAAAAACAATTTCTCACAAAATGAAGTCCGTATGAGGAAGATATCACTATTTGAAAATTGCTACTGCTGTTATTTTTTCTGAATCATCGTTGCGCCTCCAAAAAACAAATGGCTCTAGATTTTGCCTCAGATGTTCGATTTGGATGAAACAAAATATGATATGGGGGGTTTTTGAACCTTCTAAATGTGATGCAAATACCAGATTGGCACCAACAAGCTTCAATCTTCACCTAAAAAAAACTCTCCTATGGCCCTATGGCCAAAAAAAATTCAAAAAATAATGTAGATCCGAAAAAAATAGCAGAGATGCAGATGAAAAAAATGTTGATCTGAAAATTAAATGTATAGATCTGAAATGATCATACCAATTTTGCAAATCAGTCCTTCGAGTGCCAGTTTGCAAAAAAAAATTTTCCTCACAATTGACTTTGGCCTAGGGTAGGAAGCTTTGTAGCCGATTTTCATCGAATCAACATTCTAGATGCATGGCGACATCAAATTTGGCTCTAGACGCTCCCAATTTTTGCAGTACTCCAGATTCAGGTTGAGGTGATGAAGCAAGTGTGGTCTCGAATGGCTATGTGATGAGAAAATCTCCAAGTTGCTCTGATACCGTGTAAGAATTTGCCTAAGGGAAAAATTCACCCAAGAACTAAGAACTCAAACAAAAGCACACAGTAGACCAAAGAGGAACCAATTATTGAATACATTGTTATTCTGATCATACTCTCTCTCTCTTTGGTCTACTGTATGCTTGTGTTTGAGTTCTTAGTTCCTGGGTGAATTTTTTCCTTAGGCAAATTCTTACACAGGTAAAAAAAATTCAAATTGGAGTCCATTAATGGTGAATAGGATTTCTAGCTAAGTCATATTTTTGTTAGCCTTTGAAATTTTTTGTTAAAACCATGTCTCCCATTCCATTTGAATTTTCCCTGGCACAAAAATTTTTAAAAATAGGAGGATAAGCAAATATTCTTTTCCTGCTCGTGTTGAGTTCGTTGTTCAATCCTTGTGAAAGAAGTTTTACCCCACCGTCAGATCCTTTTGAATCTATGGTCATTGTTAACTCGCTATGGAAAAATGCTCGATTGTTATGTATAATGAGTTAGCGAGATTGATGACACATGTTTGTGATACTGAAAAGTGAAATCTAGCACCGAGAATTATGTTAACACAAGGTAAATTTTGGCACATGTTGTGTCCCAGGCTTGTCAGTTTTAAGAATAAATGCACGTGAAGAAAACTATGAATGGTGTCACTAGTATCCAAGTTTTTTCAGCAGTTTGCTAAGTCACTATCAGAAAAATCCATGCAACTTGCAGATGGCAACGTAGCGAATGCCAAAATTTTGCAAAAAGGCAGTGTTCTTTTAAAAGGTTGACATGACCGCGAAAGTTCCCACACACTATTATAAATGTGCACGACCACCTTCTCTGACACAAACATTAATTGGTAGGGTTTTCAATCAATGTGTGTTTTTTTTTTTGTAACCAAAATTGAGAATCCATCAAAGGTCGCTATATCACTAGCCGGAATAACACCACTTTTCTGGTAGCAACATAGCGAGGGCCCGATCATTGCAAAACACGGTGTTCTTTTATAACTAGAAATGATTTTGAGGATCCCGAAGAAACTCTTATGCAGACTTTGCTTTTACTTCTATGCAAGTTGAGCTTTATTTCCCAACATCTATTTACCAGGAGGTTGTTGTATCACTTGACGGGTATTTAATGTTTTGCCGGTAGTGATGTAGTGACCAGCCTAGAAGACACAAATGCGGCAAAGCCAACAACATGTGATATCATTAAAAGATAACAAAAGAGTACATGTGTGTGCCAACGTGTTCAGCCATCTCAGTGATAGCAGTATATGGACCCACTCCCCAAGTATAAAGCACACAAAGAATTATGATCATTAGATCAAACCAAGATCAAAGGCCATTGTTAATTCGCTATGGAAAAATGCTTGAAAGATAGGTATAGCGAGTTAGTGAGTGACGACCCACCACTATTATAGTAAATTGATATCCATAAGATCAAGTATGGATTGACAATGCTCATTAACTTGCTATGAAGAGATGTGCGATGAATAAGTATAGCAAGTTAACGAGTGAGGGATGTACCATTGTTTTCTTAAAAGTCATTTCAAATATTTGCCATACGGTCAAAGCAAGATCAGTGGTTATCAGTAGCTCACTATGGAAAGGTGCTTGAAAGATAAGTATAGCGAGTTAGTGAGTCGATGGCACTTGTCCTTTGTCATTCGTGGGCCAAATTCAAAATGCCAGCTTTGAAGGAAAGATACACATGGAGGCAGTTTATTGGTTTGACTGCTAGTGTGCTAAAAGGAACATTGAGTTAGCCTAGTTTTAATTCCTTAATTGTATGATTTCAAAGATGGACGGTGCAGGTTTGAATACTAAAAGTAGTGGCACTCTGCATATTAATGAGATATGAAAATTTTTGCATGTGAAAAGAAAAAATAGTGTAACTTATAAAATTTTCTCAGTTGCACCTTATGCGAATAAAGATTTGAAATCTTTTCTGAATAGGATCATTTACTAGGAGGATTGTGTAGATTTTGGCACGAGTGCCAAACAGCATAAAAGAACTACAGATAAGAGATTTCCAAGTGCATATTTTACTTTAGTCTATGAAGTGTTGCAATCTTGCATGGTATAGCAGAAATGGCTCCAAAGAATTCACTAACTCTTAGACTATGGATAGTAGAGAGATTAATTGACAAGAGTAATTGGATCCCTAGTGTCTCTTCATCTCAAATTAGTTTAAGTTTGTTTGAAAGGTGGTTTGCAGAGAGGAAGTTGTTTGTCTCGTATGTTAGTATGTGGAATTTTGATCAAGGAAGACTAGTAATCCCAGGTGTTTTTATGGGTTGTGATCAAGCTACTAAGGTAATGAGGGGAGCAAAGAGTAGACTTGATAAAATAAAAATCCTGTCAACAATAACACCTTTCCCTAAGGAAATTTTCAAGATTGCACACATCAATGCCATGGCAACAAAAGTATGTAGGACCCTATGCAGAGTTTTTAGAGAAGGTGAAGAAGATTTTATACCCATGGGCTGCATGTGAATAGTCCCTTTGACTTTTTGTTAGTGTACGTATTTTTGCATCAGTAGGTGACAAATTTTGGTTGAAAGTTGGTTTTGGATGCAGACGTGGTTGGCTAAGTAGAAATTTCTCATTTTTTTATATTTGATAGCCACATTGTTTACATGCTCGAGTGTTGTTTCTTAAGTGTTAATCCCATTATCTTAAGGAGTTGTGTTAATCAGAGAAGAGTGGGAAGTAAGGGTGTTTCTCCCAGTACCGTAATAATGGTAAAACCCATGGGTTCAAGTCAATTTGCAATCATCAGAATAGATTTTGTCAGGGACAAGCTTAGCAGTTACATATACGACAGAATCACAGTTGGAGCTAAATCAACAAAAGGAGGTGATAGACGGAAGCCTGCAAGAGAATATATGATTTGCATAACTTCTTGTTAATCTTTTTTCTTTTCTAGCAGATGCATGCATCTGCTTCTTGTAAGGGACACCTGTTAGTCACATTTTCCCTTTACTTGTTGCAACTCGTGCCTATATAAGTGAGTTTTCAAGGCAATGTGAGGGTCCAAATTCTATTTTTCTAAGTGATATATTGAGTCTATTTTTGGTCCATTGTTTTGATCAAAAAATTCATGGTATATTTTCTCTGTCAGATCATGAGAACATGAATATAGAATGATCTATGTTTCTTTCTGAAGTTCATTCTGAGTTTACTATTTAAATTGTATACAATTTTCAAGGAAAATGAATACAAATTATGAGTTGTCCCCATATCAGTTCTTACTGAACTTTGTCACCTTTTGATTACTTGTTTATCTTGATGTTGTATGAGTAAAGGCTTGTGCAATTGAATGCAATTCAGTTAGGTTGTATATATGTTCATCACTGCTATTAGTTTAATGGATTAAGTAAAACCTTTGATGAATTTGATAAGGTTGTTGTAGTAGTGGAAAGGATTTTGAATGATGAATTCTGATAAGAATTGCTGATGAAATTTGTTGTAAGGCAACAAATTAGATCTAGAAATTTGTAGTAGACTCTGAACCCCAATGGTTTAGGCACTGATCAAATTTGATCCAGCTGAAAGAGAAATGTGTCACAAATGGTTGTCAAAAATGCAGAATTAAATCAATTTTACTTTTATTTCCTGTAGATCTTCAAAGTTGGCTAGTACTTGTTTGAATGGAATGTTTTAGCTTCAGTTAGCCACTATTACTGAGAACACCTGCAGATCTATAGAAGAATTTTTGGCCATATCTGTTATATGGGATGTGTTTATTAAATTATCAAGAATTGTGTATGTATTTGAGGATTTGAGACAAGAATTAGAATGAAACTAAAATAATCCTCATACAGTTTTCCTAGTCTTGAATCATCCCTAGGTATACCCACCCTAGTTTTGCAGAGCCAGAAGAGTAGAAAACCAAACCACCCTTGGTTTTGTTGAAGTTGGGCCCAAATTCTTTGCACATACAATTGTTAATAAGAATTGGCTGGTCTTTAGATTGTGTGAGTAATGTCATCTTGGTATTGAGCATTTTGTTGTTCAATAGTTTTTAATTTCTTTTTAAAACATCAACACAACCTATTCATAATAGAATATAAAGATTAAGAGAGAGGAGTAAACATAGGATTCAAATGAAAAGAAGTGGATACAAAAGTAGCATTATGAGATGCAACAACAACTTGATCAACAATTGGATTCACTTGTTTATCTATCTTGACATAGTTGATAGATATTCGAAATTTATTTTGATTAGGAGAAGAATCACTCTTATCAATTGGAACACGAGCCATTGGAGTGTTTCTCTCAAATTGGCTCACTTGTAATTGATAATGATGAAGTGTTGCACAAAGTTGTTGAAAAGAGGTAAATTTAGTAAGAAGAATCTTATCTCTAATATCCTTTTGCACATTTGAAATAAACATATGTTGAATATCAATACCAGGAACATGATAATAAATATGAGCATGTAAGAAGAATCTTATCTCTAATACCCCTTTGCTCCTTTCCTACATTTGCAATGTGGCTCTGATACCATGTTGTTTTCCTAGAGATCACGGCAAATGTAGTTGCATTGCCATATTGGTATATGTGTTCAAAGACAAATCTCCTCATATAAGTGTAAGCAATGAATAGACATGTCCCTTCAAGGGACATGTCTATTTTTTAATTTATAATTAATATTATAACCATAGTTATAATATTATTATAATAATATAAATTTATCTCATACAATAATAAATACACATATATAACTATATCTCATAGATAATTATATATAGGTTTATCCAACTGAAGCTACCACACATCAACAACTATATATTATGAAGGATGCTCAAATATAAATTTCTAACATAGTAAAATAATATCCATTGGATTTATATGTATATTATTGCTCAACTTATGAAATATGATATATAATTTTGATATCATTTTTTCGTAGAGGTCACTAAGCTAGACATCCATTATGGCAAATTATTAGATCTAGTACATGAATATCATCTCACCTTATTACCGTTCATCAATCGTGTGTGGTGGATTATGTCCCATTGATTATTGGGTACAAGTGGACAGTGGAAATATAAAGCAAATGTGGATTCTTATTTACTGGGAATAGAAAATACTCAATGGTAAGGATATAAAATGATAAAATGTAGTGTGATGTTAATGAATTCTAGAGTAAATAGGTTATTAAGAAAAAGTTGGAATTCATATTTATTATGAGATTTGACATAAGCTTTTGGGTATGAATATAAAAATCAAGCAAGGTGTTGAAGCTTTCAATAGAAATACAACTTTATGAGTTGTTTAAAAAATTTGAATCACATTTTTTAATTTTAGGTGATCAATTTGAAGCCATTTTTTAGGAGAAATTTATATTTTCTACATCTAAAATGGTCCCCAAACCTTTTCTCATGATCATATAGCAAGGTTATGACATTTGCATGCATTTTTGAGATGTCAATAACCTAAAAAATACCCATAAACCTCTAAAAGTTTAGAATTTAGAATTATTTTGCAATCTAGAATTTGATGGGTATAGAGGCATCCTAGAATGTGATCCAACACACCTTGATCCCATGAATTTGATGGGTATGGAGGAAACCTAGAATACAACCCAAGGTTCTTAAGTCCAAGTGCCTTAGATATAGATTCTCCCTTTTTGACAATATCTTATTCCTTCACCTATTTGATTTGTCTTCTTTGCTTTATTTTCCCTTGCTATCTCACATTTTTAGGTAGTTCTTTACACTACTTTCTATATCATTTTTCTAACCTATGTTACAAGTTACTATGCCAAAAAAAATACTAATAAATATTGTTATTTTTTGGAGGATGCAACTCTTGTCCATGCTATATATGCTCAATGTTCTACTATATTATTAAATTCAACAAATAATTTTGCCAAAAAAAATTCCATTTCCAACACCATTGTAAAAATAAAAATTAATGTTTTCTCTCTGCACCCATTTATTTTTCTTCTAATATTCATTTTATTCAATAATTTATTGCATCCTCTTGTGAATTTCTCATGACCACACTCTTCCTCTCCTCCTTTACTAGCCTATCAATATTTTATTGCACTTAAAAAACATCGTACAACTGCTACTCATAATTCTCTTTTATAGTCCTCTTAAATAATCTAATAAGCCTAACATAGAGAAAAAAAAGAAGAAAATGTACCTTACCTTATGGTTTGGCCTTGAGTTTTCCCTCTACATAAAAATACATATTTTTATCTTTAAAAAAAAAAAAAACTCATTTATCCTTTGACATAAATTTTCATGAATCAAGATAATTTAATATTTAAAAAGATCTACAAAAATTTATTAAATCATATTTGTTGAAATCTAGTATTCAATTTTAAAAAATAGGGTTTTTCTCTAGTGAAACTTTGTGTGACATAATTATTGTATTTTCCATAGACAATATACTATTGCAATCACTTCCATCTAACTAGTGATTAATTTTTTCTACTTCAATGAATGAACTGTTAGTATTTCTATTTTTAATTATAAGTTTAAGCTTTCTAATATTTATATGTTAGATTTTTAATTTCTAAAATTATGAAATATATTTTACTTAAGTTTGACTGGCTCAAATATTTTGGGTCTTATAAAAATGGATTTTCAGGAACCACTACTATTATTGCATGGCAATATTTTAGGAAAAAATATATATTAAA
>CM053792.1:418388763-418426263 GCA_028749045.1 Cupressus sempervirens
CATCCAACATGCAGGCCCCTCACTTGGATAATGTGGTTCCTGCTCCTATGTCCCCCACTTTGGTGACGTCTAAGTTGGAGCCTCTCCATCTTCCTATCGGCTCTGATGCATTCCCTCCTGCTGTCAATCTTATGGGTCATCCCATGAACCTTGTTGCCAACTCTAGAAGTGACCGTGCTGGTCTCTCGCCTCACCCTTCTCTTTCTTACCACATCGTGCACAATTGGGAGGATAAACTTGTGGTCAACCTATCTCATGCTATTATTGACCATCCTTCTTTTAATTTTTTGAAGTGTAGTCTTAACTTTGCCTATGCTCCCCAATCTATTCCTCACATTAAATTTCTTGTTGAGATTGAGCAAGCTATCCACTCCCTCTCCTTTGATTTGGCGGAAGATTTTAGACAAGATTGTGCGGTCACCCTTAGACGTGCCAAGCCACCTAGACTCAACTTCCCCATAGCTGAGCTGCGGGCCTTCAAAAACTTAGTTGCCAACAACAATATTGTCATCACCAAGGCTGATAAAGGTAACGCCACTATTGTCATGAACAGGCATGATTATGTCGCCAAAATGCAGGTTTTGCTTGCTGATTCAAATAGCTACAGGGCCCTTCCTCGTAACCCTTGTTCGAAGATTCTCAAGCTTGTCAAGACTGCTGTAACCAATTCCTCCTTTAATGAGGCCACTAAGAAAAAAATGTTGCCATCTAAAGAAGTAACCCCTCGCATCTATGGGGTCCAAAAAATTCATAAAGATGGCATCTCGCTTCGACCTATTGTTGACACCATTGGGTCACCAACCTATTGGTTGGCATCTCATCTTGCCAAGCTTATCTCCCCGTTGGTGGGAAATTCTGACACTTTTGTCAAAGATTCTAGCCACTTCGTCCAATTCACCAAAGATGTCAAGTTGGAGCAAAATGACATCTTGGTGAGTTTCGATGTGGTGTCTCTCTTCACCAATGTGCCTATTCCTGACTCCATTGACATCATTAAGGGAAAGATGCGTGAAGAAATTGCCTCCTTAGTAGATTTATGTCTGAGGTCCACTTTCTTTTCCTTTCAAGGTGTCTTCTATGAACAAGTAGACGGGGTGGCTATGGGTTCTCCCCTCTCTCCAGTCATTGCCAACCTTTATATGGAGCGCTTTGAGGATTTGGCCCTCCACTCTTTTCCTCTTAAACCCAAATGGTGGAAGCGATACGTGGATGACACAAATGTGTGCTAGCCACATGGTTAGGACAAGCTTGTGGAGTTCCACAAGCACATCAACAACTTATCCACTAACATCTCCTTCACGATGGAACTCGAGTCGAACAACCATTTACCTTTCCTCGATGTTCTTCTCATCAAGAAGGCAGATGGAACCCTCGATCGAGGTGTGTATCGCAAGACCACCCACACTAAGTTATACCTCCACTCTTCTTCTCACCATCACCCCAGCCAAAAGGTTGGCATCCTCAAGACCCTCACCCTTAGAGCCCTTAGAATTTGCGATGATGACAACTTAAACCATGACTTGACCCATCTCTGCCAAGTCTTCAAGCTTAATGGATACTCGCATTAGCAAATTTCTAAGGCACTTAACCAAGCCAAGTCTTTCTTTCTTACTACTACCAACCCTAAACCTCTTTTGTCACCACCTCCCCTAAGTGTCGCCATTCCTTTTGTTGATGGCATATCCCAAAAGATTGCCAAAATCTTGTCCAAAAAGGGCCTTAGGGTTGCCTTCAAGCCCATGTCTAGGATTTGCAACTATGTTCCCCCTCTTAAAGACTCCAAGGATGCTCTTCTTGACTCGGGAGTCTACAAGATTGTTTGCTCCTGTGGTGTGGCCTACATAAGAGAAACGGGTCACTCATTCTAGACTAGAATTAGGGAGCATAGTGCATACATCAAACATAAAAGAGTCCAAAAATCTACTCTTGCAGAGCACTCATCTGCCACCAAAAACCATATCTATCTGGAGAGCACCCAAATCCTTGTCAAGGAAGATAACTATTTCAAGAGGAAGTTAATGGAAGCCATCGAAATAAACCACCATCCCCTTAATCTCAATCGAGATGATGGGTGGTCCTTGAGCCAGTCTTGGCAACCATTATTATGTTCTCTAGAGAGTCTTCACCGTCCTTGAGCTTCCCCCCTCCCGTCCTTTCTTGCTCTCTGTCCTCTTTGTCCTTGGTCTTGCATGCTCCTCTGCCTCTTTTGTATCCTTTCCTTTTTTGTCATGACTCTCCCCTAGCTTTTTTTCTCCCCCTCTTCCTCACCCTTCTCATCCTTTCTTTTCTTGGTTCCTCGATCTTTTTCCCTTTCTCGCTCTTTCTTTCTTTTTCTTCTTTGTTAATTGTTTTCTTGATTAATAACTTCTTTATGCTTAGCTCTACTCCATTTTGTGTGTGTGTGTGTGTGTGTGTGTGTGTGTTATTTTAGTTTTTATTCTGGTTTGCTCTGGTTCTTTCATTTTTTAATTTTTTAATTTTTATTATTGATTATTATTATTATTTTTTTCTTGTTTCCCTGCCTTTTTTCCTTAGTTGTCTTCGTTTAGTTTTCTTTTATTGTTTTTATGTTGTATTTTTATAGCTTAGTATTAATATATATATTTATGTATATACACACACAGTTATATACATATATATATACGTTTTGTTTATAAAGTTCTTTTATTAGTATTTTTACACACACACAAATATATATATATATATATATATATATATATATATATATATATATTCTTTCTTGTGTGTTCTTATTCTTTTTATTTTTATTTTTTTATTCTTATTCTCCTCAAGCCACCTCGCTTTCTGCACCCCTCCTCTTTTTCCCTTTAATAACCCCTGAACTAGCTTGATCTGCTCACTTTTTCATTCTTGCATTCTCTCATCCTGATGATGGATCATAGAGTGTGATCTGAAATGTTGATGCTAAAAAAACTGACACAATCAAAACTAGAAGCAAAAATTATATTCTAATGGATTGTGGAAATCTAATAAGATTGATATGGAACAATTGCTGAGCTGCTCCCTTGGTCCTTCTCTATCATTTCCCTGAGCATTTCTATGATCATCCTTGCCTTTCCTATTGTAAAAATTGCTTTAGCACTCTTCCTTTCATTGCTGTTCATGGTCCATTCCTTTGAGTTGAGAAAGAGGAGATGCTAAATCTTCTCTAGACAATATTTTATTATGTCTGCCAAGCAGCTCTCTAGTTCCTTCAATAGATCATTCACATTTGTATCTTCATTGCAGTCAATACTGTTGCATAACTTGTACACGACACTGCCCCATGCAGCTGCAATCCAGTCTATGGAGTCCCTGCCATTCCATCTGCTTCTACAGAGGCGTACTACATTTACACTTCCTGCCATCTCTAATTTTCTTCTATCTTCTCCTTTCTCCTTACATTTCTACGAACGTTCATTTGCATTTTCTGCGTCTGTGTTTTGCTATTACCTTCTATTTTTTCCTTACTTTTTGGGCAAAGCACATTTACCAATTAACTTATTAATAAATTAATTATAATGCAAACTAATTATAATACATAAGTTATAAACAAAATAATTACTCATTATATTATTAGTTTGTATTAATAATTAGTTATAATTAATTTCCATAGTCAAATTAATTTATAAGTTTGTTGTTTAAGAATAGTTAATATGATATAACTATTATTTGCATTTCAAACAATTGTTAATTCATTGCAAAATTAGGTATTAATTGAATAACATATTAATTTTTTTAATAATGTGATAAATGATTCATTTTTTTTATTCTTAAAAGAAGGCTACTGTTTGAATGATCTAGTTGAGAAAGAAGGCTATTGATTGAATAATTTAATTGAGTTCTATGATGCTTCTATGATGATATTAATTTGACCAATATAATTTTATAGACTATTAGAAATTTTAAACTGCAAAGTATAATATATAGTTGGCAATTCTTCTTATATTTTTAGACTTTAAAAAATGTTTTATTTTTTGTTGTAATTGTTTTTAATCTTTTCCACTAGATTCTATCACTTTTCACTATAAATTGACAAAATGTATTGTTGATTTTATAGTTCACCTATCAATGTGTGTTTAGAATTTCTTTTACACAAAAAAGAACTCTTACAAATTTTTAACATATATTTTAGCGAGTAATAACTTATCCCTCATCAAATTGTTTAGAATTCTCAAATACAAATTATTTTATTATTTTTTTTCAATTTCATTTTTTTTCCATTACGCGGGACTCATGCTGTAACACGGCTCTTGTTGGAATAGCCATTCACATTCCCAATCTAAATTCTTATTTTCTATTCCTATGCCTGAAACCAAAAGTATGCGTAGTAAGGATTTGCAAGTGTAAACTACCATACGCATTACCCGCTGAATTGCTTCCTTGTCTTTCTAACATAAGATATTGCCTTCAAACCTATTGTGGCTAAGACGTAATTCTGCGAGATTGGAAGCACCTCAGAGCCATGGAAGAATCTTGCCGCTTAGGTTGTTGTTGCTTACATCCAACCGCCTCAGATTCTTCGCTTGACCGATTGCAGGTGGAATCTTGCCTTCAAACACATTGTTGCTAAGGTTTAATATCTGGAGACTGGAGGCGCCCCATAGTCCAGGAGGAATCTGGCCGCTCAGACGATTGTTGCTGATGTCCAAAAATTGAAGAGAATTGCAGGCTGCGAAGGACGAAGGCAGACTACCTCTGAATTTGTTAGAAGTGCCAGAAAAGGCATAGAGCTCTCCTCCCCGACAAAGATTCTCTGGCAGAGGACCTTCCAATTCATTTTCCCACACTTCAACGTGAGCGAGGTTTGAGAAGGTGCCCAGACTCTGGGGCAACCATCCGTTGAGTTTGTTTCTGAACAGCTTCAAGTAACTCAAACATCGTAGATTGCCGAGCTCAGCAGGTATCTCTCCTGTAAGTCGATTGTCGAACAACAGCAGAGAATTCAAATACGTCAGATTTGAGACTCCCTCGGGAATTGTGCCACGAAGCTCATTTTCGCTGAAATCCAGATTCTCCATGCTCTTCAGTTGCCCAATGTTGGCCGGAATTTGGCCAGACAGATTGTTGTCATAGAGATAAAGTTCTCTAAAACTCTCAAGAACCATTAAACTGGTTGGAATAGAACGCAAGAGATGATTCTGCGACAAATCCGACCACTCTAACTGGGTTAAATTGCCAAAGAAAGTCGGAATCTCGCCCACAAGGTTGCAGTTATATAGCCATAACTGCTGCAGGTGCTTTAAATTGCCAAGCTCCGTGGGCAGCACACTAGGACTCAGAGGATTGCCGCCAATCGTAAAGTTCTTCAGAGACTCCAAATTCCCGACGAAATTAGGGAATGGCCCGCTCAAAAGATTGTCGTGGAAGAAGAGAGCTTCGAGCTTTCGCAGCATTCGGAACGCTGGAGGAATGGGGCCGCTGAAAGCATTATTTGCCAAGTTCAACGCTCTCAACTCCCTCAATTCAGGGATACGAGTGGGCAGCGTTCCAGCGAAGTGATTGTTCGACAAATCGAGCTTCTGCAAACGCTTGCAACGCAGAAGTCCAACTGGGAAGGGACCAGTGAAGGCATTGTCTTGGACAGTCAAGGAAGTGAGATTAGGAAGGGCGGCGCATAAGGCGGAAGTGAGGTTGCCAGAAATGGAGAGCCCCGTGAGATCAACAGTGGTGATGATGTTGAAAGCATCGCAGGAGATTCCAGTCCAAGCGCGTGGATTTGGGTGAGACTCATTCCAGTCGCTCAAAGCATTCCAAGTGTCCTTCCAATCTTCATTTTTTATTTGAAGCAGAATAAGGCTATCCTGCGAGACGGAAGTGCAGCGAAAAAGCATAAGCAGAAAGGTGAGAATGCAGCAAAAGAAAGCGAAAGGTCGGGTGACCATTACCGCTGCCATATTATCAAAAGAAAAAGCACTCCTTGGAGAAATGTCGGGAGCAGCTTACAGATTTAAGGCTCGTTGATAGGAAGTTTTTCTTCTCAAAGTCCAACAGAGGGTAGAAAATTTTGGACTAGACCAAAATAAGATTAAGAAAATATTTTTTAAAATCTTCCGGATGCTGTGTAGTGTACCAATCTCCAAAAATAAAGAGTGAATGAAAGATGTGACTAATCAGGCAGTACAAGTGGGAACGTGAATGACCCGTTCAAAAGAGTATACATGGCCCGCTAAACTAGCGTCAAGTTTACGCATATTGCCGTATCTACTAATTACGTGGAACCCGCGCCCTTTTTATTTAAAGCTGGGCGGATGATATTTTAGATCAACGGTTTGATTTCACCCAAGGATGCGCAAATGAAGAGCAGATTTTTCGCAATCTATAGGCAGAGAACTAATAGGCAAGTGGTGGTCCCAAATAATTTTTACAATAAAAACTAGTAAGTTTTCAAGGTTTAAAAATCATTTTATTTTTAAGTTAATATTCAATAAGCAATTTCTAACTTTTGATTGGCTAACAACAATTTTAGCAGGGGTAAAAAAAATTCTTAGAGAAAAATTAGAGGAAAAATAAATCTCTATAATATTCTTCTAAAATTATGAGAAATTTTTTAAAATTAAACATTTGCCACATCTTGAAGCATTTAGAAGTTTCTACAATGACAATCACTCCATTTTTGTAACCCTTAAGCATTTGAACATCACCATTTGTTCTTTTGTTCCAAGAATATTACTGTATAATACTAAAAAATAGGTCGATTGTAACCAATTCTTGAGAAACCCAAAACATAAGAATTACTTTTAAAAGCTGCAAAGGTTAAAATTATTTCTGAACTCAAATTTATGTTGGCTTAAATTCGTGGAATAAACCCAAACTGCAAACAAACACTGCTTATGCAACAAAACAATTCAAATGGTCTAACTTTGATTTTTCCAGTTGATATATAATAGGCCAAATTTAACGTCCAAAATAACTCCATTTCCAAGGCAAAGAAGGAAGGAGTTGGTTGCCGCCACAACTCTTGCTTCCTAGTTCACAGTCATCCTTGAGATTTTTGTAGTAATTGATGGAGGGGTTTTTAACGGTGTCTTGTAGGAAGGGAAAGCAGATCACAACACTTCCATGCACAGAATTGTGCAAAACACAACTACCCACATAATTTCTCTCGTTTAATTCATCTCAAGGGACCGTACAGACCACATTTATGATTTCTCACAAAGAGATTTGACGATTAACATTTAGGTAGTTTATTTATGATTTCATATGTGCATGTTTTTTGAAGGAAAAAAATATATTAGTTTCATTTCAAAAGCTTCACGATCCATAAATTTTAAGCAAAAATTAGACATATAAAAACTAATAATCATGTCTCCTACAAAAATTAAACAAAACCTTAACTTCAAATTGTTTATCTGTCTAGGGTTTGCATAAACATAAAAGCAAGATTTTCGGAAGAAAAGGAATTGGAATTATCTTCTTCTCAAAGCTTCTACATGGATTTTATATTACATACGCTATCATATCAGTCTTTGATCACTTCAAAGTCCATAACACTCCTTAAAATTAACATTTTATGTAATTTTTAATATTTAGTTTTAACTAAATTGTTGGTTTGGTAAATATATGTGTAAATTAGTTTTTGAATAGTTTTTTTAAACAACTAGCATTTCACTATTTTTAAAATCTTCTATTTGTTTTCAATTCATAAATTTTTATACATTTCTAAAATATAAAATTAAGAATTATTCATTTTAATATTTGTTATTTAGATAAAGAATATAATAAAAGTATTGTTTACTAAAAATAGTAAAAATTAAATATAAGTTGTCTTCCTTAAATTTTATTTAAACTAGTAAAAAAATTACTTATATTCGTAATGTAGTTTTACTGTAAATGTATTTTCTCAATTCTATTCTTCATGTTTTCTATGCAAATCATTACAAATGTGACAAATTAAACTAAATTTTATTAAATTTAAAATAATTTTCAATTACTATTAAATGTTTGCACATAAATTAAATAGTAAAAACTATATTTTTGTTAGGCAATATACTCACAAATTCAAAATGGTGATCTTTTATATATTACCGGCAATAATGTTGATCAAGCAAATGACTTTAATGCTTTGGTGATAAATAATTTTGTAGCCTTTGTTTATGTTTTCTATTGAATCACTATGCTTTAACAAAAAAACCAAACCGTAGGTCTTTCAGAGCTCTTGTTTCATTTAGGTATAATCATGTTACAATATTTTTACTAATGTATTTGCATTGAAAAAGGTGAGTTTATTGATATAGAAGAGGAAGTAACATTCACCAAAATATAACATTGTATGTGTCATTTGTACCACTTCAAGTAATTTCAACAAATTAGAAAATGTTGCATACATAAACAAAAATGTATGGAAATCAATGTTGCTTCTTCAAAATAGATAGATGGAAAGTAACTTGAATCTTGCATAAATAAATCATAAGTTTTTCCATTTTATTAGGATTAAATAGTTACAAACTAAATGCATGTTAGTTTTATACATTCCAACATTAGTATCTACAAAAAGTGAAGCTAAGAGAATACAAGAAATACAAAATACAACAAATTGTAGGAGCAAGGAGAGTACAACTTACATAGCACATGCTAACAACATAAAATAATAAAACACATAAATACTTGAGTCTATAAACCAATGAAGACAACACACCTTAATAGTCAGCTTTCAAATGATAAATTGCTTAGATGCAACTCATCACTTCAAGGAGAGGAAATATAGTTGCAAACAAAGCATATTCTATGATGGTTGAAATGTAAAGTGCATTTTTAGTCTTACAAAGTTTTCCTATTTGTAACACAACACCTTTTAACTAGGTTGAAGCTAATGTACAAGTTAATTTGAATGTTTGCAAAATTAAAAGAAGTTATTAAAGAGTCATTATATGCCGAACTTTTATTGTCGAGAGCATCATCCAATGAGGATGAATTTAAATTGCATTTTTGTAATAAAATGTTGAATTGGTAGATTTATCAAAATAAATGGAGATCTATGCAACACAAACCAGACATACCTAACTTATAGGTCTTTGAATTTATATGAATACTAAATTTCAATTCTACATACATGATCTAAGAATCATGTATGTTGATCTATATCATTACCAAAGATGTATGAGTATTTAGATCTATATCATAATATCATATTTATACGTATGTATATCTATAACATAGGCATTTATATGAGTATCATGCATGTAGATTTGATACATATATTATAAAAATGGAGGCCAAGGTCAACCATGTTATTGAAACAACAAGATCTATCATAATTTTTTCTTATACCATAAATTATAGCTTCTAAAAATCATTTTAAATTTGAAATGTAATGTCTTATATAATTTTAACATATCTTTTAATAAATTTTAAGAACTTATATAAGTTAAATATTATTTTTTTAATTTCATTTTTCTAAAAGACTAAATAAACATATTTTTTCCTAAAAGAATATATTTGGAAAAAATATATAAATTATTTTTATGTATTATGATCAAATCTATTTATATATTATCAAAATTATAATTTCTTAGAAAAATTATTTAAAATATTAAAGATAATATGATAGATATATGATGGTGTCAAATATTGATTTAAACACATTATATTAAAAGTAATCAACTAAAAATAAAATTCTAAAAATAAGAATTAAAAATAATTATTTAAATTATGTTATTTTCCCCTTAGACTCTTCTTCATTCCACATCTCTTAGTTGAATAATTTCTCTTACTCATTTCATATCTATTGATTCAATGAACAACATTTATAAACATCATAGTAATTGTTATTTATCAAATTGTTAAAAATTTATTATTATTATAATTTTTAACAATTATTTATTTCATTTTTTACTTCTCTAAGCATTATAACAATAAATTTTTGCAGGTCTGCTACCTTAGGTAAGATTTGGGTTAATTTTTGGCACACCAAAACAACACAACTTTTCTATATTTGATGGCTTTTGAGGGTGGGCTATAGATTTATATGATGACCTAGTAGCTAGAGAGTAATTGTGATTTAATCAATTAAGTACGATGCACAATTATTTTTCGAATACCAAAAACCTTCATTGTTGTGACTAGAATAGGTGAGTGAGAAAGGACTTAGCTTTGATTTGTTTATGCAAGTTGTCATAGGGCGTGAGTGATATGGCTGTAGAGCTGAAAGAGGGAGAGTATGATCTAGTTGTGGATCTATATGAGGAAGAAGCCATGGAGAATGACAATGCTAGGACCAATCCACCAAGAATTGAAGAAAATGTCATGAATGACAAGGATGCATGGACCTACTTAAAAGAAGGCAGGTTCATCCCTTTTATGGAAAGCATTAAAGGACACAATGAAAAACTGACGTGGCAATTTGTGAACTCATGGAAAAAATCATCAGGTGAGCATTGATGGAGTTTCCTTTGAAGTCACTAAGGAGTCAAATACTAATGCTATGGGTCTAGTTATGGAGGGTAAGAGCTTGAGGAAGCAGCCTATGATCATGGACAAGACAAGCTTGCAAAGTTTCTTTTGTCCCAATGAAGGCTTTGTATGCTTGCATTGTGGATTTTATAGAGAAAAGCTCTCAAAACCATGGAATATGATTTGTTATGTTATCATGAGGTATGTCACCCTTGAGGAAAGGGTTAAGGTGTCCTACTACCACCATTTCCCTATCCTTAATCACTTTAGGAATAGGGAATGTATATTTGTCCCTTACTTGCTTCTTCATTCTATGGAAGATTGTGTTTGGAACACACACAAAAAGCGCAAGGAAGGGAAATGTTATATTGTCTATTACCAATCCCTAATTTACCGTTTGTTTACATTTAATAAGGGTCTCCATCCCAAGATCACCAAGAGGAACCCTTCCTCCCTTAGAATTACTGAATTAGCCCACTTCCTGTCCCCTTCCTCCAAAACTCAGATTGAAAAGGAACCTTTGACTATTGGTAAAAGGTTGAAAATGGAAAATGCAAAGGTTCTTGATGTTCACAGCACTAGAACCACTACTAAGAAAGGTAGTATTGGATCAAGAAAAAGGTTGAAGGTGAAAAAGTCCTTGGCCACCTTGTGTAAGGATAAACCTAACAATTCTGAGTCCATTTATAACTCGGGTAGGAAAATTGGCCCCAGACCCAAAAGGAAAGCCTCTAGAAGGAACTATGGGGAAGAAGAGGAGGGTGAGATTGATAGTTAAGGGAAAGAGGAAGGGGGTATGGTTGGGGAGCATGATAGTCCTCTCCAATCTAGGGTGTTTGATACTTTGAAAATTGAGACTAACACTCTAGCATCTAAGAAGGATGACGATATGAGAGAGTAGGGTACAGTCACATCATTGGTTAGAGAGGGTAATTTGGGAGGCAAGGCTCAAGGAGGGGCCCATTTGGGAGGTGCTTTTTGGAAGGTGGTGAATATTGGAGGTATTGACATCCAAAAGGAGGAAAGCACAATGGAAAAATGAGAAAATTACCAGGGGAGTTTGGATATTACCAGATTGAAGGAGTCCATAACCACCCTGATCATGAAGAATAAGCACTTGGAAGACAAATTTGATAGGGTTTCTAACTTCTTGGTGAAGGTCATACATTCTACTGCAACTACTCTTCACCTACTACAAGCTAACGAAGAGGGAACTACTCTAAGAGACACCAATTAAATATGATAATTGAAAGTTTTATATTGTCTTCAAGAGACAATAATTGAAGACAATATTTACAAAAATAAACAACTTTTATTCCATCTCAAATTTAGACAACCAACTTAACAGTTGTCACTATAATCACCTTTAGGGGTATGTGAAATGCATATTGGAAGTTGGAAGAAAGTGACCACAGGAAGAAGAGGAGGAATCGGTAGAGATAGACGAAGAAAGGGCAGGTAAACGGATTGTGTTTAAGGAGAATCACAATTAGTTGGCGAAAAGGAGAGGGAATTAACGATATCATATTATAAATGATAAAAGAAATAGCGCAATGACCAATTTTCTATCTTGTATATCAGGCAATAGAGAATCGCATTTAGTGGGCATGAAGGAGAGTGCTTTGAGCATTTTCGTAAAGTATGTGCAAGTTCTGCTACTGTACGTTGCCAAAGATGGAAATTTTGCTGGAGCCACCCATGGCGAGGTATAAGAGACCAGATTCCCGAACAAAGAGATTGTCGCCGGGAAACTATAGGGTGTGTAGACGATAAGGTGCGCATGTTATACCGTGTTAGCTGGTGTGAGCAACTAGGCATAGGGCGCACGCACTACTATGATCTTATGTGAGTCCTAATTTATCTATAATCTAAATGTATTGAATGGAATGAGTATCTAAGCACGTTCCCCTTTATGTTTACTTCTTTTGAAAAATTTAACTTTTGTAGTCACTGATTATTAATCTCCTATCATAAATAATTATTAAATTGCTGAAAATAAATTCCCAGCTAATATCAAAAAATAACACAACTGCAACTTCACTTATAAAATACGGAAAGAAATGCACAACACAATGAACACAATATTTTTAGACAAATTGTCCCTGGAAAACTCTTAAGGGAAAACTAATTCTACAGATGAGAAATTATATTAAACTTCAGCAAATCAAGAGATACAAAATTCCTTGCCTCTTACTGGCAAAATTTTGACAACCTACTAATTTATCCCGCTGATATTCCCAACTGTTATTCCCACACTAACACTGGGCCCTTGCTAACACTGCAAGACTATTTGCTAACACTGCAAACATTTCTCCAAACTTCATGTTCTCCAAATGCCCCCTTGACCTCCTTTTATAGTACTCCTATTGGTAAACCAATGGCCAAGATTGATTTACAATCGACAGTTGAGATTAAAACAACTTAACAACCCTAACCAAGTCGGTTTCTAGTTGTTTCCAAAAGTGGTCAATTAATTAACAAATATTTGTTTCTAATCTAACCAATTAGTTAGCAAAACAATTTTGTTTCCGAGCAACTAATATGAAAACTGATCCACTGACCTTCTTAGACTGATCGAAAATAATTTTGATCACAGATTGATCATTAAAAACTCAATTTGTCACTCTCTGCCAACTGTGAATCTAATGCCAGGAGGTCTATTGACTGCCTTTAAAAATTGACCCAGACACCTGATCAGGATCTGAAAATCAACACACTGAATCTTTTCTCTGCATACTTCTACCCTATCAGATCTCATCTCACAATGAATTTCTAGTCAAAAGATATTGATCGTCAAATTTGTCTTCTCAGATTTACCTGCAAGCAAACATGTCAGAAAATAACAAATTGGCTTAGGAATCGGCTTGGAAAACTAGGCAAATGAGCACATGGGGAAATGAATACTGGGGGACTGGTAGATTGCCATGAGGAGAGTATGATTATATGATTTGGGTTCTTAATGAATCACGAGGCGCATTAAGTGAGCATCTGAAGTTGGCTACTCAGAATTCCAGGAAAAGAGACAACAATAGAAAAATATTTTTTGCAAATTAAAAGGCCCTGGAAAAGTGTGCAAATGGATTTGTCAAAATTTATAAACTGACACACTTAAAGTATTTTCAGTATAGAACATAGGGAAACAAACCATTTGATCTCACCTATCACAAATCAGGAGATATGACATCATGAATAGGGCTACTAACAAATCTGCAAATACTCACACTAGTAAAACTTAAGAAATTTTGTTTGGAATCGCATTTAAAAACTAATCAAATGGATTTGTCATGAGTTGAACCTTGAAACATAATAAGTCTCTGACGTCTATAATGCAACGCAAAAGGAATTTTAGCATTTGGATTAACTGGACAAAAGTTATAGCATGTCAAACAAGGCTTCCAAGAATTAAGTGCAAAGTGCAAAAGCATGAAAACAATAACTTACCACCTGTGAGGGATTCAAAGCCTAATCAAATGGATTCGAAATGACTCAATATCTAAAACATAGGTTACCAGGTATGGATATTAGATACTCTCAAAGTGGTAAGTCTTGAAACATTTCTAGGTGCAAGATATTCAACAACAAACACAACCTCTTGTCGCTGTTTGACACTAGGGCAGAATTGCAAATTTGACAAATGCTTGAAACAGGACTTCGCCAAATAGCTCAAAATGATGATTTATCTTCATGGAATAGGTAGACAGGCTGAATGGAAGGTGTTAGAAACATTGAACACCTCTCGGGCTTCAATGGAACAGTCGGGTACAACCAGGTACATACGCATTTTAAAAGTGTTTAAGGGCTTCATTTTTTCAGTAATGCTAAAAATTGACCATGCAATTTTTAGTGCCAATAGTGGCTCTATCTGGGCATGCATGTCCCTTGCGGGCATGGCAAGGATTCAGATTTCTGGATGAAGCAGACCATTCCCAAAAACTTCAAAACTTCTCTCGAATAGCTTATTGAAAGCAAGAAAACAACTACAACTACCAATATTATGTACACACGATGGCCCCAGGCCACTGAACTTCATCAAAATTGTTTACCTCTGTCGTAACCATAATTCTCATCTAAACTTTCATGAGGTAAGCTGAAATTTCTACTCATATTAGTCTCACCAATCAGATTATCATTCTGAATCAACTCATTTTGCAAAACTGAATCTAAACCTTGACTTTCACAATGCAAATAAAAACTATGTTCATCTTCAACCACATGCTTATTATGAAAGTTCTGATCAACATGCTCAAAAATGTCAAACTGAAATTGAAAACCTTCTCCAACAAATGACTCGTGCATGCTATCAATTTCGAATATGAATACATCACATTTAACATGGCGAAAAAGACCACTCATACCTTGAAACTGTGTATCCCTTTACATAACTGGATAGGAATCAAATGAACAATTTGACTGATACTCACATATGTCATCAATATCAACATTTGAAACTAATTTGAGATCTTCAAATGATTCTCTGAGATCAACAAGTGGATTAGTCATCACAGTAAAATATTCATCATAAAAATCATTGCAAGGTATAGGCAGATTTTTAGTAACCGTCTCATCAAACACCTTGTTATCATAATCAGATGCAACATCATGATCATATTCACTGTCATATTTGGAAGAAGAACAGTTTGACATCTTATAATAGTAAGACAATGTATCATCATTAAAATTATTCTCTGCTAAATCTGAACCATCCATGTGCTCTTCAAAAAGAGGATTGATAATTCCATGCAAAGCGCCTTCATAAACATTAGGACAAGTGATGTGCTAATCAACATCAAACTCCTCACCATATAACGGATTAGCGACAACTTTAAAACTATTTCTAACATCACTGTCATGGAAACTTTCAGCATATGAAGAAGAAAAATTAGAATCATATGAAGACTCAACATCCACTTCGTCAACGAAGCATGTAGAATAAAAATCAAAGTTACTTTCATTGTCTCCATATAGGTGATTCAAATGTCTTGCAAGCAAATCATCATTTATCTTACCAATAGGTACTGATGCATTAATCTCAGGATCAATCACGTACTGATCATAACTGCACTCATCCTCAAGACAGTCTTCTAAACAATTAGGTAATACGTCTCTATGGATAACCTCTTTTTCTTCATATTGTGTAGACAAATTTTCTTCATAACTTTCAATCTCAAAATGATTTACACAATTCTGAAATGGACACTCAATTTCAGATTTAAGAAAAGAATTCATACCTTTACTGACATAAGAGCACTCACTTTCATCATTACTTTCTTCTTCCCAATTAGCATCTGATTCACATGAAGACGTATATGTACTATCAAAATCCTCTTCTTGACTTAAGCAACAAGTCTCACCATTGTCTTCACATGATGCTTCTTCACAATATGTCGGATCAGCAATTTCATCTTTATCACTTGATACATCACTTCTAGGTTCTTCATCCTCATACTAAGATAAATACCTTTCCTCTTCCTGATTCATTATGTTTTCAACACAATGCAAATCATCAATGGGAAAATGAATGACTGGATTTATATCTTGCATGGATAACTTATCAAGTGAATCAACTCTATCATTCCCTGTTGCAATACCATAAACATGTGCATTCAATTCAACATGAATGGAATCATTTCTTCTTTGCAACAAAGAGATTTCATGTTCACATGTTTTTATTTCTGAGTCTTCAGCAAAACTATTTACAACAGCATGGGTGCCTATTTGCTGATCTAAAATCAAACACTCCTTATGATATTGACTTGTGCTTTGCACCTCATCTTGCCGGCAAACATTTATAGAGAAGTGACTCCTGGTTAAGCCATATTTTATGTTATTCTCAATCTCTATCGCTGTCATGAATGCCTGATGCGAAGTCTTGGGTTCTTTATCTCTCAACAAATAGCTCATCTTTTTATCAAATGCACCGAGATAAACCACTAAACACATTTGATCATCCAGCTTGTAGCTTTTAGAAATTTCATTTAAAATCTTTGCAAATCTAATATTAAATTCAAGAACTAACTCACCATTCCCAATTTGAATTTTCAAAAACTTATCAAAATAATTAGAGATGCTTACTCTTTCCCTGAACTGCATCATGAAGGCTGACATTAATTCATCACAGGATGCAATTGAACATGCTAGTAGGAATGAAAACCATTCCCTAGCATCATCCTCTAAAGTCTAAACAAACAATTTCATTTGAATGTCTTCATGAGCAATTTCAAAATCACCAACCAAGTCACTAAAAAACTAAACATGATGGTTAGCTGACCTTTCATGGTTCCCACCAAACTTAGGCAAATTATTTCTAAGGTTACAAGGAATAGTATTTGGGAAACCATGAATACCATTAAAATTTAATGGCATATACCGCTTGGTAGAAACATATCTAAAACTTTCACTAACAAGCTACATTCTAGGTGAACTGAATCTTGACATTATTCAAAAAATTTAACCTCATTCACCATTAGACACTTTCAGAATTTATTAATTGTAGCAGATCTAGAGTTCTTTCTACCAATTCAAAACTTCAAGTATACTTTGACATATAAATCACTTTTGTTGAATCTACTTTCCACAAAGCATGTTGAAGTGTATTGAACCAATCTCCTATTTAATGCTATAAACCATTTGATGGACAAACTTTTGTGAATCTTTTACTTTCATGTAAATAAAATCACATGAGAATGGAAAATACCTTTTATTATGGATGCCTGCAACTACTTCAATGCTGCAAATAACAAAAAATTCAAATCTTAACCAAATTTATTAACACTTGCACTGTATCTCATTTGATTCTTTTACCTAGTGTCAAGAACTTGAAATGAATTCTTCAAATTTGCCTTCCCAATGTTGATCCCTTCATTTAATACCTTCACATTTATGAAGCACTGGTTCAGAGATTTTACTTTGAGTCGCCACTCACTTAGTGAGAAAATATTAACCAACTTGCAAAACAAAACAAGATGGTCCAAAACTTACAACTAGTATTTGTAAATTGTATTCAACAATAGGGGAATTTAACATTCTTGACAAACTAAAAGAACATGACATTAACTCTGAATTTTGACAGCAACTTATCAAAACTTCAAGTGACTTTGATATTGCAAATCATTCAATTCAATTAAACTTTTGCTATCAATGAATAAGATTACTTGGGAACATGAATCTTCAGCAAAGAAATGGAAAATACTTCAGGACCTTGCTATTTATACCCGAGATTCCAGTAATTCTAACAATGAATTTCCTCATAATCTCCCCAGCAGAGTTGCCATTTTGTTGGCTCCTGATTTAACAAAATTTGAACAACCAAGTAAGCAAGGCAAGAATGCATCTATGGGCAGCTATCTCAAATAATGGACACAATTTACCAAGAACCTGGGCCAACTATAAGGCTATACTCCTTTTACGCTTCAGGCTCTGCAAAACCTAGGCGGGTGAACCTCTTTAGATCTGACATATGGAACCAGTGTAATAAATATTATCAGGATCTATAAAAGTAGATGAAATCCCTAATTCTTCTATGCTTAACCAGGAGATCACAAGCATGAAATAGCTAAGGACATGACTCATGAAACTAGTAAGCTAAGTGTCGGTTATACTTTGAATAGCTTTCAACAAAAAATGAAAATGATTTAATAGATAATTGATGATAGCAAGACCCGGGTATGAGCAACAAAATTTAATGATCCTATCTGTGATCAGTGCCTTATCTATTGTGCAATTAAATGAATTATAACCATACATCTCCTGAAAATCTTAGACATATCTCTACATCAAGATCCTTGATCTATCCTTCACTTTGTGAACTGACATCTGCATCAAAATGAATCTCATACTCAGAATATCCCATCATGAAATCAATAAAACTTGTGATAAACACCAAGCAGATACATGGCTCTTGGTTCTATAAGCAAGGTATTTCAATCACATACATCACTAAATGAGATGCAACCTAATCTATGGTCTTTGATCATAAACTAGAAAAAATTATAGATCCACAAATAGGAGACAAGATTCAAACTAAATTTGAAACCATTGCCGCTCTTTATTTTCTTTCCTTGAAATCAAATACATGAAAGATGTACAGAATACTTCATAAATCACCTAACAGACATGATCTATTTGCCTAAAACTCAAAATGTTGTTCAATACAAGAAGAAATGCTGAAGAATGGTGTCTCAATGCAAAAACTGGAACCCCCCAAATGAGAAAGAAAGGGAAAGATATAGACAAGGAAGGATTCTCGGATTGAATCTGAAACTGACATCTGTCCACTTGTAAATTCAATATCTCTCAATTGAATCACCTCTTTCATCTCTCTACCCATTTGATCTAATCTTGTTTCATCATTACGTGCTCTAACTGATTGGAAAATATCTCTGTTCAAATGATGAAAGCCTTTTGATTCACTAAAACATCTGATTTGCCTCAATGAAATACTGCTAAAATTGAGATTCAATTGATTTGAAAATGGTTAAAATCACCTCAAACCTCATTTTCACTACCTTTTAACGGTATTTAGGTCATCTCCATGCTAGAAATCAAATATGAACTTCCATACCTGAATATTGTTGCAATTTAGGTACTTGAGACAAATCCTCTTGTAGCTCAAATAGACTACTACGTGTGCAAAATTTGACTCTAGAATCAAAGAATTCAGCTCTTCTTGATTCTGACGGTATATTGAAGTGCATATTTTGGACAAAAAATGCCCCTGTTACGGCAGTTTGAAAAACAGGCCCCTAGACTGAACTAGAGCACTAAAATTCAAAAAATTTAAAAAATTTATATAGTTGAACTATATAAACTTTAAATTCATTTAAATTTTTCATTTCATGCATTGGAACTTTTCTGAACGTTTAATTTATTTTCAAAATCTTCTCATCCTTTCATTCCTATGATGCCACATGTCAAAATCTGTCTGACTATGCAAGATTTGAGAATTAATTAATTAATCAAAATTGATTAATTAATTCCCTTTAATTACTTTACCTTCATTTTTTGTGAGATCGCGAGCATATGCAATTTTCTTTATGTTCTCACGCTGGGGCCTTGCTTTACATCTTTACGGCCTCAGACATCCTTTACAATTTTTCGGGCACCCTTTAAATCCTCTTTTCCCGTAACCTCGGAGCCTCTGCATATTTCCATCCACGTCCATACACTGAAGGATGACCTTTAAGTTCTTACGGGCTTGAACGTAAGCCCGGGAACATCTAAAAATTATCTTATGCTCATACAAGTGTATCATCTAGAAGCTTTTAATTCTCAACCTCTGATCTCACGAGATGAGCGTAAGATCGAAATACCCTCACACTTAGCCTTTCGCTCATACGGTGACACATAACCTCGAAGAAGCATTGGAAATATCTTACAGTTATTCGCTTGACCTGGTCTTACACACTGGGCATCAAAATTTATTGATTTTAACCCCACAGGCCCCACACAAGGCCATGGCTCTTCAAAAGCCGTGTCTTTCAAGATACCATACATTCGCTTGTTGGTGTATTTAAAAAAGTTAAAATTTTTTACCCACACCAATGTGGGATAAACTGCATGTCATTGCCCACATGAACTGCTTGTTCTTCTTGAGCGTGCTCCTGTCATGCTTGCTATTGTTTCCTTTTACACCAGCGTGGAGCTTCTGTATCCTTTTTATTAAACTCTTGAAGCCTAACTCTGAGGCTACGTGCTCGTTTCTAGCAAAGGCTTTCTCCTTTTGTTGCGCCTCTATGTCTTTGGTGCCTTTCTTCTCTTTAGTGTGGATCTCATTGCTTTCACCATTCACTGCATTTTTTTAGTCTCAAGTCTAATTTGGCATGGGGTAGTTCCATCCTTCACATGGGTGAAATAGAACAAGAGGACGCCATTGCCCCTTAGTGAGATCCGATCACTTTTATGGTGTCTCCCTACTGCTTTCTTTTCATTTGCAAGGATGTTCTTCTCTAGCTGGCTACCTTCATGCTTACAATGCGTATTTTTGTTTGCTGTAGGTATCCTCTGCTTTGATCTATGTTTTTTTTAATTGGCGTATTCCATGCTTGGATGTAGACTTCATGGCATCTTCTTGATGTGGACGTGGGCATTTTACCTTCCATGGTCGACTTCTTCTAGTCACCTATATTGAAAGCTGAATACCATAAACATGTGCATTCAATTCAGCACGAATAGAATCATTTCTTCTTTGCAACAAAGAGATTTCATGTTCACATGTTTTTATTTCTGAGTCTTCAGCAAAACTATTTACAACAGCAGGGGTGCCTATTTGCTGATCTAAAATCAAACACTCCTTATGATATTGACTTGTGCTTTGCATCTCATCTTGTCGGCAAACATTTATAGAGAAGTGACTCCTGGTTAAGCCATATTTTATGTTATTCTCAATCTCTATCGCTGTCATGAATGCCTGATGCAATGTCTTGGGTTCTTTATGCCTCAACAGATAGCTCATCTTTTTATCAAATGCACCGAGATAAATCACTAAACACATTTGATCATCCGACTTGTAGCTTTCAGGAATTTCATTTAAAATCTTTGCAAATCTGATAATAAATTAAGGAACTAACTCACCATTCCTAACTTGAATTTTCAAAAACTTATCAAAATAATCAGAGATGCTTACTCTTTCCCTGAACTGCATCATGAAGGCTGACATTAATTCATCACAGGATGAAATTGAACATTCTGGTAGGAATGAAAACCAGTCCTTACCATCATCATCTAAAGTATGAACAAACAATTTGATCTGAATGTCTTCGTGAGAAATTTCAAAATCACCAACCAAGTCACTAAACAACTGAACATGATGGTTAGCTGACCTTTCATGGTTCCCACCAAACTTAGGCAAATATTTTCTAAGGTTACAAGGAATAGTATTTGGGAAACCATGAATACCATTAAAATTTAATGGCATATACCACTTGGTAGAAACAAATCTAAAACTTTCACTAACAAGCTGCATTCTAGGTGAACTGAATCTTGACATTATTCAAAAAAATTTAACCTCATTCACCATTAGACACTTTTAGAATTTATTAATTGCAGCAGATCTAGAGTTGTTTCTACCAATTCAAAACTTCAAGTATACTTTGACATATAAATCACTTTTGCTGAATCTACTTTCCACAAAGCATGTTGAACTGTACTGAACCAATCTCCTATTTAATGCTATAAACCATTTGATGGACAAAATTTTGTGAATCTTTTACTTTCATGTAAATAAAATCACATGAGAATGGAAAATACCTTTTATTATAGATGCCTGCAACTACTTCATTGCTACAAATAACAATAGATTCAAATCTTAACCAAAATTATTAACACTTGCACTACATCTCATTTGATTCTTTTACCTAGTGTCAAGAACTTGAAATGAATTCTTCAAATCTACCTTCCCACTGTTGTTCCCTTCATAATACCTTCACATTTATGAAGCACTGGTGCATAGATTTTACTTTGAGTCGCCACTCACTTAGTGAGAAAAGATTAACCAACTTGCAAAACAAAACAAGATGGTCCAGAACTTACAACTAGTATTTGCAAATTGTATTCAACAACAGGGGAATTTCACATTCTTGACAAACTAAAAGAACATGACATTAACTCTAAATTTTGGTAGCAACTTATCAAAACTTCAAGTGACTTTGATATTGCAAATCATTCAATTCAATTAAACTTTTGCTGTCAATGAATAAGAACACTGGGGAACATGAATCTTCAGCAAAGAAATGGAAAATACTTCACGACCTTGCTATTTATACCAGAGATTCCAGTAATTCTAACAATGAATTTCTTCATAATCTCCCTAGCAAAGTTGCCATTTTGTTGGCTCCCAATTTAACAGAATTTGAACAACCAATTATGGAAGGCAAGAATGTGTCTATGGGCAGCTATCTCCAATAATGGACATAATTTACGAAGAACTTGGGCCAACTATAAGGCTATACTCCTTCTGCACTTCAGGCTCTGCAAAACCTAGATGGGTGAACCTCTTTAGATCTGACATATGGATTCAGTGTAATAAACATAATCAGGATCTATTAAAGTAGATGAAACCCCTAATTCTTCTATGCTTAACTAGGAGATCACAAGCATGAAATAGCTAAGGACATGACTCATGAAATTGGAAAGATAAGTGCAGGTTATAGTTTGAATACCTTTCAACAAAAAATGAAAATGATTTAATAGATTGATGATAGCAAGACACAGGTATGAGCAACAAAATTTAATGATCCTATCTGTGATCAGTGCCTTATCTATTGGCTAATTAAATGAATTATAACCATACATCTCCTAGAAATCTCAAACATATCTCTACATCAAGATCCTTGATCTATCCTTCACTTTGTGAACTGACATCTGCATCAAAATGAATCTCATACTCAGAATATCCCATCATGAAATCAATAAACCCCGTGACAAACACCAAGCGGATACATGGCTCTTGGTTCCATAAGCAAGGTATTTCAATCACATACATCACTAAATGAGATGCAACCTAATCTATGGTCTTTGATCATAAACTAGAAAAGATTACAAATCCACAAATAGGAGACAAGATTTAGACTGAATTTGAAACCATTGTCGCTCTTTATTTGCTTTCGTTGAAATCAAATACATGAAAGATGTACAAAATACTTCATAAATCACCTAACAGACATGAACTATTTGCCTAAAACTCAAAATGTTGTTCAATACAAGAAGAAATGCTGAAGAATGGTGTCTCAGTGCAAAAACTGGAACCCCCCAAATGAGAAAGAAAGGGAAAGATATAGACAAGGAAGGATTCTCGGATTGAATCTGAAACCAACATCTGTCCACTTGGAAATTCAATCTCTCTCAACTGAATCACCTCTTTCATCTCTCTACCCATCTGATATAATCTTGTTTCATTATTACACTCTAACTGATTGGGAAATATCTCTGTTCAAATGATGAAAGCCTTTTGATTCACTACAAAATTTGATTTGCCTCAATGAAATACTGATAAAATTGAGATACAATTGATTTGAAAATGGTTAAAATCACCTCAAACCTCATTTTCACTACCTTTTAATTGTATAGGTCATTTCCATGCTAAAATCAAATCTGAACTTCCATACCTGAATATTGTTGCAATTCAGGTACCTAAGAAAAATCCTCCTGTAGCTCAAATAGACTGCTACCTATGCAAAATTTACTCTAGAATTGGAAAATTTAGGTCTTCCCGATTCCAACGGTATATTGAAGTGCATATTTCAGAAAAAAAATGCCCCTGTTACGGTAGTTTGAAAAACAGGCCCCTGGACTGAACTAGAGCATTAAAATTCAAAAAAATTTAAAAATTTATATAGTTGAACTATATAAACTTCAAATTCATTTAAATTTTTCATTTCATGGGTTGGAACTTTTCTGAACTTTTACTTCATTTTCAAAATCTTCTCATCCCTTCATTCCTATGACGTCACATGTCAAAATCTGTCTGACTATGCAAGATTTGAGAATTAATTAACTAATCAAAATTGATTAATTAATTCCCTTTAATTACATTACCTTCATTTTCTGTGAGATCATGAGCAGATGAAATTTTCTTTACGTTCTCACGCTGGGGCCTTGCTTTACATCTTTACGGCCTCAGACATCCTTTACAATTTTTTGGGCACCCTTTAAATCCTCTTTTGCCGTAACCCCGGAGCCTCTACATATTTCCATTCATGTCCATACACTGAAGGATGCCCTTTACGTTGTTTCATCCTTCACGTGGGTGAAATAGAACAAGAGGATGCCATTGCCCCTTAGTGAGATCCTATCACTTTTATGGTGTCTCCTTGCCGCTTTCTTTTCATTTGCAAGGATGTTCTTCTCTAGCCAGCTAACTTCATGCTTACAATGCGTATTTTTGTTTGCTGTAGGTATCCTCTACTTTGATCTGTGTTTTTTTTAATTAGCGTATTCCATGCTTGGATGTAGACTTCATGGCATCTTCTTGATGTGGACGTGGGCATTTTACCTTCCATGGTCAACTTCTTCTAGTTGCCTATACTGAAAGCTGACAGGAATTTGAGGTGCAGCATTGCTTTGAGAGCGGGACCTTCTTTGTAATGCAAGTGGGAACATATCTATAGATTCTACTTCATGCACTAGTTCTAATAGCACAACTTTGGTATCTTCCTACTCCAATGTGGAGCCAACTACTTCTATATCTCTTATATTGTCAACATCTTGAAAGAGGCATTCACGCTTCAAGTGGAGAAGTCTTTCCTCTGGAGCCTTGAGAGCAACAACAAGCTCCTCTCACACTTTCAAATGAAAAGGTACTATATGTGCTACAACAAATGCCTTCATTACTTAAGTATAACAAGTTTTGCCCTCAAAACTCAATCATATCATCACCACTTATATCTCCTTTGCATTACAATACATTAATAAAGAAAATTCATTCCAATCACAATTAATAATACTGAAAATCTCATCATGCTTTGTCAATCCAATGGAATTTAGTCGGGCCCCAAGGTGGGTCTGGCTAAAAAAAAATTCGTTTCTGAGCAACTGATATGCAAACTAATCCATTGACCTTCTCAGATTGATCGAAAATAATTTTGATCATAGATTAATCATTAAAAACTCAATTTTTCACTCTCTGCCAACTGTGACTCTAATGTTAGGAGGTCTATTGACTGCCTTTAAAAACTAACCCGGACACTTGATCAGGATCTAAAAACCGACACACTGAATCTTTTCTCTCCATACTTCTACCTTGTCAGATCTCATCTCATGAAAAATTTCCAGTCAAAAGATATTGACCGTCAAAGTTGTCTTCTTAGATTTACCTGCAAGCAAACATGTCAGAAAACAACAAATTGGCTCTAGAATCGGCTTGGAAAACTAGGCAAATGAGCACATGGGGAAATGAATACTGGGGGACTGGTAGATTGCCATGAGGAGAGTATGATTATATGATTTGGGTTCTTGATGAATCATGAGGTGCATTGGGAGAGCGTCTGAAGTTGGCTACTCAGAATTGCAAGACAAGAGACAACAAAAAAATGTTTTTTGCAAATGAAAAGGCTCTGGAAAAGTGTGCAAACGGATTCGTCAAGGTTTATAAACTGGTACACTTAAAGTATTTTCAGTATAGAACACAGGGAAACCAACCATTTGATCTCACCTATCACGGATCAGGAGATATGACATCATGAATAGGGCTACTAACAAATCTGCAAATACTGACACCAGTAAAACTTAAGAAATTGCGTTTCGAATTGCGTTTAAAAACTAATCAAACTTATTCGTCATGAGCTGAAACTTGAAAGATAACAAGTCTCTGATGTCTATAATGCAACACAAAAGGAATTTGAGCAATTGGATTAACTGGTCAAAAGTTATAGCATGTCAAACAGGGCTTCCCAGAATTAGGTGCAAAGTGCAAAAGCATGAAAACAGTAACTGACCAACTTTGAGGGATTCAAAACCTAATCAAACGGATTCGAAATGACTCAAAATCTGAAAAATAGGTTATTAGGTATGGATGTTAGATACTCCCAAAGTGGTAAGTCTTGAAACATTTTTTGGGTGCAAGATATTCAACAAAAAATACAGCCTTCTGTCGCTATTTGAGACTAGGGCAGAATTGCAAATTTGACAAATGCTTGAAACAGGACTTCGCCAAATAGCTCAAAATGATGATTTATCTTCATGGAAAAGGTAAACGGGATGAATGGAAGGTGTTATAAATATTGAACACCTTTGGGGCTTCAATGGAATAGCTGGGTACAACCAGGTACATACACATTTTAAAAGCATTTAAGGGCTTGATTTTTTCAATAGTGCTAAAAATTGACCATGCAATTTTTAGTGCCAACACAACTGACTAACTAATGCCACATAGTCATTGAACTTGGCTGGTTGTCTTCACTATCTAGTATTGTTCCTAGGAGCTCCCACAAACTCCTCAGTATCCCCTTGTGTATTTGGAACCACTTGGTTCCCACTGCCAACTGTAGAGGATGAAATGTCAACCTCTAAGTCTTCTAGATGCATTTCCTGTTGCACCTTTTGCTCCATACTCTGTGAATCTTCACTAACTGAGTCTACATTTGTATTGGTAACTGTACTTGAGCTTTGTTGCTCTTGACTTGGTCTTGGAGCTTCTGTTGGTTGCTCACTTTGATCATCTGCTGGCAAATCTCTAGATCTCCTGAATGCCTTGTCCTCCATGAACTTGACATCTCATCTGACAATAATTATTTTAGTCCCTGGAATGAAAATCCTATATGCCTTTGAGGTCTCACTATACCCAACAAAGTACCCCCTCTCTGCAGTCTGATCTAACTTTGTATGTGTATCTCTTGCAATATGACAATATGCCAAACTCTTGAATATCCTAAAGTGACTAACATCTGGCTTCTTCCCTGTGAAAGCCTCCTCTGGTGTGATCTTCCCTAGCACCTTGTGTGGAACTCTATTCTAAATGTAGACTACTGTATTACACGCCTCTACCCATAAGTAATGGGGCATGTCTTGGTCATGTAGCATAGCTCTTGCTGCCTCCGATATAGAACGGTTCTTCCTCTCAGCAACTCCATTCTGCTATGGATTGTAAGGAACATTCCATTCTCTCTTGATTCCTTCTCTGGTACAGAACTCTTGGAAGACATTTCCTTTGTACTTGCCTCCATTGTCTGACCGAAGAACCTTTATCTTCTTTCCTGTCAAGTTCTCCACAAGAGCCTTGAACTCTTGGAATCGACTAAAAACCTCATCCTTAGTCTTCAAGAAGTATATCTAGGTCTTTCTAGAGAAATCATCAATAAAAGTAACATAGTACTCATATCCTCTAAGAGATTTCGTTGACATTGGTCCACAAACATCTGAATGTACTAGATCAAGAACACCCTTAGATCTAGTGTCACTCCTTGGAAAAGATGCTTTTGCAAACTTCCCCAACACACATCCCTTACATACATCGTCATGCTCTATCCTCACCTCTGGAACACCTATCCCCGTCTCACAAAGCAATCTAAGTGCTCGATGATGAATATGGCCCATCCTCCTATGCCATAGCTCTCCAAGATCTCTAGGATTACTGTTGCTCATAAGTGCCTTAGGAGTATCAAACTGCAATCTATAAAGGCGACCACTCCTAACTCCAATAGTTATGGGTGATTTCCAATCCTTGTGCTTAATCAACACATTTGTCCCTCTAAAGAGTACATTATACCCCCTATCCTGAAGAACAGATACAGAAATCAAATTCATACCTAAGCCTGGCACATACAACACATCATGAAGTGAGATTATCTTTCCATTCTCCCTCTAAAACGGAACAGTCCCTTTCCCAACAGGGTTGAGTTTGGACAAGTTTCCAATAAAAATTTGGATGTTGGTGTCCTCCTCCTTGTAACTAGAGAAGTACTCTCTAACTCCTGTCATATGAAATGACGCCCCACTATCTATATACCAAACACACTGTGAGTTTGAGCTAACCATACAAGCTATGAGTGCAAACTCATCTTCCATTCTACTGGAGAGTTCTTTCGCACTTGCTAAAGCTGCCACCTGCTTCTTACCCTTCTTCCTCTCTGGTAATCACTGACATAGTGGCCAAAATCGTGACATCCAAAGCACTTGACTTTAGAAAGGTCCTTCTTCTTCGTCTCACTTTGTGAATTTGATCCTTTGCTAGATCCCTTCTTTGCTTTCCCTTTACCCGCTAGGGCAACGTTCTCTTGTTCCACCTCATTTTTCTGACTCTTTTTGGCCCCATTGAAAAGACTTAGTCTAAACTCCTCCTAAGTGAAATCAATCCATAGTCGATCCCAACTTGGTAAAGTATCTCGTCCACTGACAACTTGAACAAAGCCGCTCCATTGTTTAGTAAACCCATTTAAGGCTATTCTCACTAGCTCGTCATCACTAGGGCTATCTCCAATAGCTGCTAACTTGTCCTTGACAAGTCTGAGCTTGGTAAGGTAACTTGTGACATCTTCTCCCTGATTCATTCAGGTATTCTTTAGCTTCTCTCTGAGAATCAACTTCCTATTAGTGGTAGCATTCTGGTATAGATTCAGAATGGCGTCCCACATCTTCTTCATTGTATCTAGCTCTATGATATGTGGAACAATATGATCCTTGACACCATCAAGGATAATCCTCCTCGCTTTGGCATCATCCTTCCTATATGCTGCAAGCTGTGTTGCATCCGTTGGTACAGGTAAAACACTGGTACCATAATCCTTGATACCATTCTCTTCCAACAATAAAGAAATTTTGGCCTTCCAGACACCAAAATTTGAGGCACCATCCAATCTATCCTGATCTCTCAAACCAGCTAAAGCCATCTCAAGGGTTTAAAGCAATAATAAATCTAAAGAGATCAAAATTTCTTTCCTAGGGCAAAACTTTTCTACCCTTAACAATGCTCTGATACCATGTGAAAAATTTAACTATTGTAGTCACTGATTATTAATCTCTTATCATAAATGATTATTAAACTGCTGAAAATAAATTCCTAGCTAATATCGAAAAATAACACAATTGCAACTTCACTTATAAAATACAGAAAGAAATGTGCAACACAATGAACACAATATTTTCAGACAAATTGTGCCTGGAAAAACCCCTAAGAGAAAACTAGTTCTACAGATCAGAAATTATATTAAACTTCAGCAAATCAAGAGATACAAAATTCCTTGCCTCTTACTGGTAGAATTTTGACAACCTCCTAATTTATCCCACTGATATTCCCCACTGCTATTCCCATGCTAACACTATGCCTTGCTAACACTGCAAGACTGTTTGCTAACACTGTAAACGTTTCTCCAAACTTCATGTTCTCCAAATGCCCCTCTGACCTCCTTTATATACTACTCATGTTGGTAAACCAATGGTCAAGATTGATTTACAATCGATGGTTGAGATTAAAACAACTTAACAACCCTAGCCAAGTCAGTTTCTAGTTGTTTCCAAAAGTGGTCAATTAAACAAATATTTGTTTCTAATCTAACCAATTAGTTAGCAAAACAATTACTTGCTAAATAATAGTAAATGGACAAATAGTTGTCCAAAGCTAACAAAACTAACACTTCTTTCTTTGGTCATTTGGTCATCTCCATAAGTATGATGGGGTGGCCATAAGGGTGCCACATTGATGGGTAACATTACCAGCTACTATCAATATATTAGTAGTGACATATTAATTGATGCATTAAGTGAAGTTGACATTGAACATGAATATTGAGTATTCCCAAATATAGAGTTAGATTATTTTCACCTATACAATAGAGTCAACATAGTTTACATGTTAAAATTTGAGGTGTTTTAAAGTAATTTGTTTGTTTAAGTATCCATGCATGTAGATTATGATATACTCTCCTACTAGGCTAAGATAAACCATTCATTGGATGGGAATTCTCTATATTTTGGTACTTGCATTGGAGTTTTAGCACCTAGACTTTTCACGTCAGCAGCTAGCTTTTAGTGCCACTATCTAGCTTTTAGCACCAAATCTCTCAACGTAAGACTTCTATGCTCTCTAGATTGTGAATTTTTATCTTTTATAATCTTTATGCTTTCTATATTGTGAACTTTTATCTTTTATAATCTACACTTGGAGATTAGGGCATGCACATATCAATACCTCTTCTCGCATTTCACTTCTTCTAAGATTATAAGTTGGTTTCCAAATCTTGATTGCTTTCATGATATTTTTTCTTTATGTTTATCATCATTCCTTATCTTTCTTCTATTAATGTTAATTGTTTACTAAGCTTCTATGCCTAATCATGTTGTAACACTTGGATGTTTGTCAAGACTGAGACTTATGCTTGTGCATGATTGTGGAATGATAATTGTGTTTATGCTATAATATTGTTTGCATGATTATTCTCTTTATGTTATAATATTGTTAACATTGTTACCAGATATTATGCATGTGATAATTCTATAAATTAAAGAATAATTGTGCATATTTAACTTTTTTTCATGTTCCATAGTGGAACATTAGAGTAAAAATGAATATTTTTGCATTATTAGGTGTTAGGAATAAGGTGTCTCAACCTTGTATAATTCCTATTCTTATTATTTGTTTTGTAAAATGTATTTCTTGCAAATAATGTTGATGTGTCGACATATTGAATTGTGTGTAAGGAGATCATGACTAAAACGGTTATGACGGATTTCTAGGACACGTAAGAGCTATGTTAGGAAGATTCAATAACAGGTGAAGACATGTGGCAACTAAGATATTTGAGTACTGTACACTCTACCACAATGGTAAAACCCTAATATGGTTTACCTTTTGTGAGTAGCCCTAAAGTGAAGCGCATGTTATAAGCATTTTTAGGGTTGCGAAGAGATGCGATGCGAAAAAGGTGTATTGTTGGTACTGCGAGTAGCTACTGGAGTCTTCTGTTGTTGATGTTGAACTTGTATTGCAAGTGTATTGTAAACTCGTGTTGAAGATAATACATTGTGGAGGTTTTGAAGGGGTGAGGTTGTTTTACCGAAAGGTTTTTCCCCACTGGCAAATCCTTGTGTTATGTGTTCCTTTCTCTGTCTATTTTCTGTATGCATGGTTGGCTGCAATATTGTTGTTTACATGATATTGAATCTGTAAGTGTGGAAGATTTTAATAGGATTTGCATCATACTTTCCTCATGAGATTAGTGTAGGAAGCTGTTTCCGCACTTGAGTTTTCTTACATTAAGCTTTAAATATTACCAAACACAACTCTCACATGATAAAGAAAGAGAGAAAGTACATAATAAATAAAAATAATCTATAATTCTATTTCTAAATCATGAATCAAATAAATGACTGAATTAAAAATTATGCCAAAATCTAATAAGTATTAGAGGTTTAGCTACTACCTTTACCATAAATTAATGTGAAATATATATCTTTAAAATTAAACTAGAGATTAACCCCACTTATGGTTACTACTTATTATGTAATGGTGGAGTGTCTTTTGATATTCTAATTAATGTGATCAAAGTTTATTTCATTAATGCAATGTATGAAAATCAACGAAGTATCAAAAATGAAAATTTTGAAAGTTAGTAAGAGTACCTAAAGGTAATATCAACCAACCAAACAATAATTATTTATAGTTATACTGACTAAGCAATGCATATAATAGTTCTTTAAAGTACAATGATATAATATTTTATTTAACAATACTATAAATATTTATGGCTATCAACATTTGATAGTAACTTTGATCATTTTAGATTATATTACTGAAGGTTGTTAATTGAGCCACCCTTACACAGTGTATTCTAAAATACTCTATCATATGCTCTCCAAATAAGGATATTGGTGATTTCAGTTTGAAAAACTCACTTTGTTGTACTCCTCTTATATGTTGACCTCTAATCCATATCCTCTAATAAAAAACATTATTCCTCTTATACAAAAAATGGAAAAATTGATTATTTATTTTTTTCTTTTCTAATAGAGTATCTCCTTTCCTTGACTTTGTTCTACATACATCTAGCAAGATTAGTTCTTTATAAATCAATTGAAACAAGACTGATATATCAACATGACTACTAAAATACATTGAAAATTGTTTGTTTGTGAATCAATTTCAAAGCAAATATTGTTATTCCTACATGACTAGTAATCACTAAAATATATTTAGACTTAATATTATATGAATTAATTGAAGCGAGACTATTCAACTTGACTATAAAAATTATAAAAATCTACATTTAATGTTATTTAAGCTCTATGAATCAATTGAGGCAAGACTATTATTTCAATGCGACTCTTAAAATATCAATGGAATACATTTGAATCAATGGAGGCAACATTGCTATTTCAACATGACTACTGGAATTCATTGAAATAAGTTGAAGATTAATACTCTATGAATTGATTGAGTCAAGACTATTATTTCAACATCACTACTAAAACATTGAAATACATTCTATATTAATGTTGTATGAATTAATTGAAATAAGATTGTTATTTCAACATGACTACTAAAACATGAATAAACTATGCATTCAAGGTTAATGTTGTATGTATCAAAGCAAATTTCAACTTGACTACTAAAATATCAGTAAAATACATTCAAGATTAATGCTCTATGAATTAATTGAACCAAGATTGCTATTTTAACATGACTACTAAAATATCACCAAAATACAAGATTAATGCTCTATGAATTGATTGAGGCAAGACTATTATTTCAACATGACTATTAAAATATCACTAAAATATATCCAAGATTAATATTCAATGAATCAATTGAAATAAGCCTGTCATTTCAATAAAACTGTTATATATCACTTTAATACATTCAACCTCAGTGTCCTATGACAATTGAAATTAGCCCTTATTTGAGGAGGACAATTACAAATGCCACTTAAATATATTCAAGATTAATACTCCACGAATCAATTCATACAAACTAATTTTTTAACATAACGACTAAGATATCAGTGACATATAGTCAAGATTGGAGCTCTATTAAAGAAGACGATTATTTTCTCACGCTCTCTAAAATATTATACATTTAAACCTGAATATATACAAGAAAAGCAACTAACAATTGAAACTTTTGAACGCACAAAACGAACGCTAATGTTAATAAACCAACCTAAATTAAATCATTTCTGTAAGTCCATTAATCTGGAAAAGTCGACCATTCGGTTCTCGCTCTCGGATTGACTACCCGAGATCGATTCAAAATGCTGAAACGGTTTTCCATCCCTCGTCTCCTTGTGATTCTCTACACCACTTGCCACTAACATCTCCACCACTTGTCTCATACATGGCCGCTGGTTTGGGTCTCTGTTTGTGCAAAGCAAACCCAGACGTAAGACGTGCATCATCTGTTCCATGCATTTCTCTTCCACAATGCGCGCATCCACCACTTCTCTCTCTCCGCGCATCCAGATAGTGTTGCGTATCCACCTCACGATGTCCACGCCCTCTCCATACTCTGCCTCACCCGTCGCTTTCCTCCCGCTCACCAGCTCCAGCACCACCACTCCGAAGCTGTACACGTCACTTTTCTCGTCCACCCTTCGCCTATCCAGATATTCTACATACCACATTTCGAAAAGATAAATTTCATATATAAAATAAATTATTGATTCATGAAAGCTGAATTATTGAATTCAGAGAAGACGAAGTCTTCGTACCTGGAGCAATATATCCGTGAGACCCTACATAACTGGACACCCTATTCTCATCTTCCAACCTATCAACCACTTTAGACACGCCGAAGTCTGCAATTTTAGCCGTGAATTCCCCGTCCAGCAAAATGTTGCTGCATTTCACGTCCCTGTGCAGAATTGGAGGCGTGCAATCGTGGTGCATGTAGCTCAGCCCACGGGCTGCACCCACTGCGATCTTGTAACGTGTCGGCCACGGCAGGAGTGTTTCTGGTCCTCGGCTACCGTGCAGACGGTCGAACAGGCTACCGTTGGACATGTACTCGTATACCAACAACTTGTAATCTGAGTCTTCACTTGTCATGCAACCCAGAAGCTTTATTATATTGGTGTGCCGGATGAGCCCCAATGTATTTACCTCGACGTCCCAATCTATATTCTCTTCTAGTTCTTGCTCATCCTTTCTGTTGAAACGTCCTTGTAGTCTGCTCGTGTTGCGGATATTCTTAACGGCTACCGCTTCCCCGTTCTTCAGAATGACCTTGTAAACCTTTCCAGCACTTCCGGATCCTATCACGATACTCTTCATCCAATTTTTGAGGATGTATATCATGTCCACTTCTATCGAGTGGAATGGAGTTAATTTCCACGTTGATCCGCTGCTCGCCTTCCTGAGAAACGAGGAACATAGACAAATGGAGCAGACTAACACGGCCACTACAATCACAAGCGGTACCAGAATTGTAGCTAACCTCCGAAGCGACAAATTATGAGGAGAGGGGCACGGTGGTAGCATCAAATTCTGACCTCCACAAAGTTTCGGGTTTCCGAGAAATCGCTCCTTGTAAACCACGAGGTCTAGCGCTTCAGGAACACGTCCCGACAAGTCATTGTTGGAGACATTGAAAACATCCAGCTTCATGTTTCCCAACTCCGGAGGAATCCTTCCAGATAGAAAATTATTTGATAGATCAAGAATGTTGATGATGTCGTTCAGAGCTGCAGGGATTTCGCCTGTAAGTCGGTTGTGACAAAGATTGAGCTGACTCAGTTTCTTTAGCAACATTATTTCGCTGGGAATTTCTCCTGTAAGAGAATTATGATCCAGCTGGAGAGTTATGATCAAACTCAAGGCCCCGAGCTCACGGGGAATGGACCCTGTCAACCGGTTGTTGCTGGCTTGGAACACTTGAAGTTTAGTCAGCTGTTCAACATGTGCAGGGATTCTTCCTTCCAACTGGTTGTTGCTTACATCCAACCGAATCAGATTCTTCGGTTCGCCGATTGCAGGTGAAATCTTGCCTTCAAATTCATTGTTGCTAAGGTTTAATGTCTGGAGACTGGAGGCGCCCCATAGTCCAGGAGGAATCTGGCCGCTCAGACCATTGTTGCTGATGTCGAGATTTTGAAGAGAATTGCAGGCTACGAAGGACGAAGGTAGAGAACCACTGAATTTGTTTGACTTGCCAGAGAAGGCATAGAGCGCTCCTCCCCGACACAGATTCTCTGGCAGAGGACCTTCCAAATCATTTTCCCACACTTCAATGTGAGCGAGGTTGGAGAAAGTGCCCAGGCTCTGGGGCAACCATCCGTTGAGCTTGTTGCTGAACAGCTTCAAGTAACTCAAACATCGTAGATTGCCGAGCTCAGCAGGTATCTCTCCGGTAAGTCGATTGTTGAACAACTGCAGAGAATTCAAATACGTCAGATTTGAGACTCCCTCGGGAATTGTGCCACGAAGCTCATTGTCACTGAAATCGAAACTGGATAAGCTCCTGAGTTGGCCAATGTTGGCCGGAATTTGGCCAGACAGATTGTTGTCATAGAGATAAAGTTCTCTCAAACTCTCAAGAACCATTAAACTGGTTGGAATAGAACGCGAGAGATGATTCTGCGACAAATCCAACAACTCTAACTGGGTTAAATTGCCAAAGAAAGTCGGAATCTCGCCCACAAGGTTGCAGTTATATAGCCATAACTGCTGCAGTTGCTTTAAATTGCCAAGCTCCGTGGGTAGCACACTAGGACTCAGAGGATTGCCGCCAATCGTGAAGTTCTTCAGAGACTCCGAATTCCCGACGAAATTAGGAAATGGCCCGCTCAAAAGATTGTTGTGGAAGAAGAGAGCTTCGAGCTTTCGCAGCATACCAAATGCTGGAGGAATCGGGCCACTGAAATCATTATTTGCCAAGTTCAACTGTCTCAACTCGCTCAACTCGGAGATACGAGTGGGCGGCGTTCCAGCAAAATGGTTGCTGGACAGATCGAGATTCTGCAGACGCTTGCAATGAAAAAGGCCACGTGGAAAGGGACCGCTGAAACCATTGTCTTGGAGAATCAGGGCAGTGAGATTAGGAAGGGCACATATCGCGGAAGTCAAGTTGCCGGAAATGGAGGCCCCCGTGAGATCAATAGCCGTAACGGTGTTTAGAGCATCGCAGGAGATTCCAGTCCAAGAACATGGATTTTGGTGAGATTCATTCCAGTTGCTCAAAGCATTTCGGGTGTCCCTCCAATATCCCTTTTTGATTTCAAGCAGAATAAGGCCATCTTGCGACAGGGAAACACAAGGGAGAAGCAAATGCAAGAAGGTGAGAATGCAGAAAAAGTGAGCGAGACCAGGGATGGGCATTATTGTGGGCAGAAAAATCTCCTTCTTACCGAAATGTCCGTAAAGCTCTGTCAGACTTAATACAGTTGCCAGAGGATGCATCATTTGACCATATTATTTAAATAAAAGGGCAGTCAATACATTTTTCTTTTCTCCCACTTGAACGTAGTGTAAAAACGACTCCTGTTCACAAGCGGACACCGAAACAACAGTAATTTATTCGATTTTCTTGGTTTTGTTTCCCGCGAAAAATTGAAAGATTTAAGCGAGTGGTATAGATCAACGTGGAGTTGACGCCAAAAGTCACTTTCTCTCCTCTAAAATCTTTCAAAGCCAAACGAGTCATTTTCCAAGCTTTATTATACCCATTTAAAGCCCTGCAACAACTTGCTTTATTATATGTTCAGTAATTTTAATATATGTGTGTTTTTTAATTTACAAATATATAGTCCAAGCTATAAAGGAATACTTTAAATGCAGTAATGTTTTTTTAATGATAAATGAAAAATAAATAAGGTCAAAGTTGTATTAGGCTATTAGATATTTAATACAAACTTATTGTTTTCTTTTAATGACTTTTCAAGTTTTATACTAAATTGATAATATTTTTATAATTTAATTTGTTCTGTAATAATATTTGTTTAACTGCAATTTGCAGTTTTTAACATTAGCACCACTTCTAAACTAATCATATATGGCTAAAATAACATCATCTATGATATTTAAGATTTAGTCACTTTATAGACAACTCCAAGATATTTTAGCGAATCAAACATTTTATTTTAAAATGATATTCAAACCACAATAGTTTGAAAAAATTAGTAGATGACATTTAAGGAAATATGCATAAATTTGGATGATATATGACAATGACACGCATATAGAAAATTTCTAATAATAATATCTTATTATCAAGCACCTAAATGTTTATTACTAGTTATTTGATAGTTACTATTGAGTGCATCTTATTAACTATAATGTGGGTCAAAGTGTTGCAAAAGTATTAATTTAATTGCTATTTTTTAATAAGGATACGAGAGTGGATAACATGCAAATTAAAGTAAAATGAAAACAATGAAGGTGTAAAAAAGCCAAGTCCATAGAAATGGACAAAAAATGTGCTTGAAATATATCACTTTATTTAATATTATTATTTTTGTTTAGATTGTATATTTATATGTACTTGGTCTTTAATGCGAGGTGCATGCTCTCAAAGTTTAAAAATAATAGGAGTTAAAACTATAGTAATTCAAATAAATTTGTAAAATAATTGTTATTTAAAAAATGGTTAAGAAAAGATAGTCACATGTTTTTCATATTTTAAGGAGCCACAACAAGGGAGCTGGCCTAAGAAAACAATAAGAGGGAGAGACTCAAGTGTTAGTTTGTGGTGTT